>JAQGAO010004520.1:0-15032 GCA_034697705.1 Ommatoiulus sabulosus
AGTCATGTTGTTGCATTCCAAAATTAATGCTTCTACGTGGTTAGCTCAGGGACCATTTTCTGAGCAAAAAGCTGAAAAATTTTCCAGGTTTTCAGAGTACAAATTTGCAAAAATGTCCACGTTTTTCGAGTACAAATTTTCAAAATTCTCCACGTTTTCCGAGTACAAAATTTGCAAAATGCGTCACTCTTCTTTAGAGTACACATTTACAAAAATGTCAACGTTTAACGAGTACAAATTTGCAAAATACTCCACGTTTTCAGAGTACAAATTTGCAAATAAGTTTCACGTTTTCCGGTACAAATTTGCAAAACTTTCCACGTTTTCCGAGTACAACTTTGCCAAATTCTCCACGTTTTCCGAGTACAAAATTTGCAAAATGCTCTACATTTTCAGTGTACAAATTTACAAAAATGTCCACATTTTCCGAGTACATATTTTTTTTTTTAAATTGTTTAAATTTTTCAACGTTAATTTTCAAGTTAGCAGAAAGTTTTTTTTTTTAAACCTGGAAAAGTCAGGGAAGTTGAATATGAAATTTCTGGGGGAAGCATGTATACAGTACAGTGTATATGCATCAAATCCGGCCTTCCAGAAGCAGTATTTTTAGAAGACTTTTTGGTGAATTGTGGATAAATAGGGTCGTTTCCGAGAATGCGCCATGTAGCCTATGATTCACATGTAAGTGAAAAAACATATTATGCGCCTGTGTAACATGACAGATGAACATGTAAATGAACCGCGACTTTAACAAAATATTTCAGAATGGACCTACTGTATACACAAAGCGATTTTGCAAAATCTTAATCCGCAATAATAACATCGTATTGATGAGATTACGTGTACATTGGAAAATGTACATGTAGGCCTATACGTTGGGCATGTGAATTATGATTGTTGTTTTTTAATTTCTTAATATGCAATTTATATGGGCTTACGTGCATTTCCTTGAAATCAAGTCTATAGGCACATTAAAGATTACAATTTTATAGGTCTGTAGGACATCTTACACTGTCTTTGACGTTTAAAGCGTAGCTTGAACTCATTTTACATACACACGCACTGTGTTGCGCATAATTTTAAAATATTTAACGAAACGTTTGCCACATTATAGGGAAATGTGGTGAAATTTTCTCGTTTGGGAAATGTTAAAAATAACCATGGAAACTACAGAAACGCCATGGACACTTTAAGAACCGAATAAGGTAATAATATACTGATACGAGTCAACATTTTCTAGAAATATTTACATTTATAAAATTCATTTATGCAAAGCTGCTGTAGTACACGGCCACTATAGTATAGGGGATTGTGAGACAGCGTTCTATCTCTAATAAATTTGTATCAGTGAAAAAGACTTTCTATCTTGGGATCGGATAAACCATCGTGATTCGTCAGTGCCATGTGGTCCATGCATATTCATACTGAAATTTCCATATAGGAATGGTCTCATTGAACCACTCACGCTATACTCGATCGTTCATATTCAAACATATTTCGTATTCGTGTAATTCAACTAACCCGAGCACACGTGCGCATTATTTGGTATTCGATCTAAAACATACTCGATAAAATGTTTTGATCGGAAATTTATACTGAAATTCTGGACGTTCAGTATGGGAAGTGTCGGAATATTATCGTTCAAGGACACATGAATGATCGAGGGGCTACTAAAACATTCTAAGTCTGCGCACCTGTTAATTGTTGGAAAAATAAAAACTGCAGACGTAACACTTATAAGGGTCTATTATCATATTTATTTTGCAATTAAAAAACAAACCTATTGTTTGGTTTAATTTTTTAAATATAAATGTAAAATGCCATATTTAATAGTACCCTAACTAAAAAGTGCACTGGCTAACTCAAAAATACATTTGCACACTGTATATCTTAAATGCGTATCATGTTTAGATCGCAACTCAAAAACAAATCCTGCTATCGGATGAATTTTAAATATTTTACAAGCGAAAATTATAGGACAATCTAGACGAGTCCTACTTCGAGCTGAAAAATTAACACGGAGGTTATCTAATACTGTACATCCTCAAAACCATAGCGTGTTACCATTACGATTAAAAGGGCTTTGGGATCGGTTTTCGAAATTTCCGATTAATTAATGATCGACAACCATTCAGTTAAAATTCAATTCTTGGATTTCAGTAAAACGCAATTCTTTATCTCGTAATAACAATAAATTTACAAATAAGGTATGCTGGGTACACTTTAAACTTGGTGGGATATATTAATACTAATTGCTAATTGATTATACAGTATATACGTGTCCATTTCGATGCCTTTTTAATTTATTAAATAATGGCTTTTTTTTATAACGCCGATCTATACGAATGTTGTATCTGACGATCCAATAATGAAGACCGTCTATAAAATATTTTAATGAGAAATTTAAATCAATTTTATATTAAATTGAAACTCACCAAAATGTTCTATATTAATTCGAACTTTAGGGTCTGTTTTATGGGCAACAACGACACGTATCTATTAGTCTTGTCAGATATTTTCGAAGATAATATATTTTAAAAAATCGGTGTTGATGAGGGAGTTTTTAATTTTTGTCGTTGAAAAATTAAGCAATAGTTGCGATTGACTTACCACGTCGTTGTCAGCTAACATAATATTAATTTTTTAATTTTTTTTTCCACTTATGAATTCCTCGCTTGTCATCTTCTTATGCATATTCATCGCGAGGCGTCGGTTGAAATATAGATTCCCGATGGTCAATCGTAATTGTATTCATTTTTAATGATTGTTGGCACCTTCGAACCGAGATTCTTGGCGGGTTTGCTCAGACTCCTTCCATCAGTCAGTTGCACCGACATCATTTTTTTTCTCTAGTTGCCATAATTCGTCGCACGTTTTGTATATTGTGTATCCAGAGCGCCTTGATGCATAGCACCGTGACATTTTTTGTTACTTTCGATTTCGGTGAACGCCTTTCGAATCGGTCGTTTAGCGCAACGTCTCATCGGCAAACGTACATTTTTGCCAAATTATTGCGAAATCCTACAAGAAAAACTGATGGACACTCTGTCAGATGATGAATATCCTTCCACGTCCCTCGTAAGAAACTAATAGGCACTAACCGAATGATGAATTTTCATCGCACCTGATGCTGATTCGTCATTCGTTATTTAATGCCTCATCGACTATGGCAAATTGAGGCAAAAACCTCGGTATTTGCATGCATACATACATACAGCTGTCCGGCGGAAACGACGGTTTGGTTGAGCAAAAATATTAGCGACGTCATTCGATTCGTGGGAAAAAAAGTGCCTTAAAAAAAGAGGTTGAACTCTCGGTCGTGTGATCTTGATATATATGGCGAAACAATCAAACACGTTGACGGACATCTTATATGCCCAAATATTTTACGTAACATCGCCACGTTTCTGGAAGTTCTTCCATATTTCCAAAACATTCTCGCGACGTATGTCTTTTTTTCCATGACTTCGTGTTGTTACATCCACGCGGAATGACCATCCTGCAGGATGAAATTCGACATCCCCAAAAATAATTCTGCTGGAGTTGAATCTTTCATTCTCAAACCGCATTTCTTCAAAGGATATATTGACTGCAATGCATCGGTCAAAAAAGCATCAGTAGCATCGGTCAAAACTTTTGCAGCGGTGACAAATTTGCCATATTTCTTCACGTACTGAGTGGTCAATTTCTTAGTCGATTTTCCCAAAATTAAGCTTTTCTGCATGGTGAAGATTTCGGTCCTTTCCTTTCCACGATGTATATTATACGAAGTGACGATCCAACGTGACATTGGCAGAAATGGTATCCCGCGGTCGGTTTCTTCCATAAAATCGTATGATTTTGTATACTTCCATCGACTGAATCTTCGTCCTGCAGGCCGTTCTTGTAAAAAGTCGTCCAATTTCCGAGTGTTTTACTCGGTCGAATGGCGCTCGAGCATTGGCGAGTGTTTCATTGTCACCATGCATGCATGCAAAGTCAGTGTGGATCCAATGAAAATGTCAGTCGCGTCACTCCGTCCTATCTTTTAATGACATTTCCCGCAATCATGTCGAGATTTGCACAAATGTACATGGCCGTGTTTTTTGAAAAGTAACAAAATTTTTTGACGTAATTTCAAGACTGGTTTTTACGAATGGCCAAAAATCTGAACGACGAGTGCGCACGGAACGATTTTGGAAGATGTCCTTTTTTAACGCGGGCTATAAATTTGGCCATTTTTTCTCTCTCGTCTGGCTGCTATTAGATTGTAGCACATTGGTACGCGTATCTGTGTTGTTTTTTGGGGGGATGTTTGTTGGCAGATCCGACTTAATGCGGCTATATATCGAGTGCAAATTTACCGGTGGCGTAATAATATTTGAAAATTGGGCGGTTTTTCTGTCTATTTATTTTGCACCTGCACGCGGCTATATTGCATTTGGGAGTGGGAATATACAGGTAAGAGGATGCCCCCACCCTCCTCGACCCCCCCTATATCTATCCTTAAAGGTGTAGTTCTTATCCATTAGCTCGTTTTTACTATCTCCGAACATGACTTTCCCATTAGCGAATGGCGCCTCGAAATGCATGGCGGGACTCTCGAGTTGTCCTCTTGTCATGTCCGAGCGTCCAGCTGCGGTACCGGTCATTTGTTTCCCAGCTCGTCTCTGACACATGCGTGCCACGCAAAATCAGTCCGCGATTAATCTATGGGAATTGTAAATTACCGCGCTTTGAAGCGCAGTATGTTTGAAGCCAATCATTTCCTTCTATATACGTACATTTCGTATATAGAATTGTTTGTTTTTTTAATTGTGGAAAAAATAACAAATGTGAAAGAAATTTCTAGTGATGAACATCAGCGATTCCACGATTTAAACATTTAAACAAAGCCTTAGATACTTTCTTTTTTTTACCTTAAGTTTTTGTTCCTATAATCTAGGGATATTACTTAGGAGTGATTGATTCGAGTTTTTGGAAAGCGACAAAAATTGATGAAACAAAGTTGGGTGTGTTTTTGGAAAAATGCCTGGAAAATTAGAAATTGAACGAAATTCGTGCAAGTTTGTATAGCGTATTTATTAGTCAAATGATAGGAGTCAATGACTTTTGTTTTCCGTCATGTTTTTGCCCGTTTTCTTTTATTCTGATTTTTAACACCAAAACATCGCATTGCCATGTTTGTTGTCATAGATATGACAAGGTTGTCCATCCTGAAGTCAATATCCACAATGGTAAACATTTCGAATTTGTGCCTGCTTTACTTTAACATTAAATGAACATGTCATCGAAATATAGGTTTTCTCCAATATAATTTTTTCTCGTTATTGTTCTGAGATTTTTTGAAAATGTAATCTTCACTCGTTTGTTTACAAATTACGTTTAGCTCTGATATAGGATAAACGTAAAAGGGAAGCAGTTTATTTATTTTTTTTATTTTTTTTTTAGATTTTTGTTTTAGATTTTCTAAATATACAAAATATATCGCATCATCTTTGCATGGCTATTTCAAATCATTGACGAAGTTTCATCTCGCATGTCATGGGTCATTGGCTCCTCATCTTTTTTTTCTTATTTTCGTAAATAAGAAGGAATTGTATATAAAAAGTATACATTTATCGTGAGCAAATAACAAACGCTTATACACAAAGTAAAAAGGAGAAAAAATACTATTGATAATATTTATTCTCATAAACCTCGAAATAAGGAAATGAAGTTTTCTTGATAATTCATCATTGAAATATCCTCGTATTAACTTCTTCAAAGGCGAAGGTTATATAAACTTATATCCTAAGTAATGCATAAGGTTGAGAGCACCATGCCATGCACCAGTGTCGCGTAGTGGTATTGCAGACCCTTACCACTAGGCGACACTGGTTTTCAACCTACATGAATAAGTGTCACCGTACTCTCAACCTCAGGTCTGCGTATTATTTTTAAATATTCGAGCATAATATGCTCGAATATTGCCAGGATATGGCCAGGAGGCCCATTTTTTTACTAACTGCCATACTAAAATATTCATTTGAATTTTAAGCAAATCAAGCTCATTATATGCTTAATGTTTGTTTATTCTTCATTGAATTAACTTATCAGAATACAGTGCAAGTTAAGTAAGATACAGTATCAAAAACCGTGGGTGCATGAAGCATTACATGTTCGTTCACTCAATTTCATATATCTGGTAGATATGGCTCGGAAGTTATTTCATGTTTCCTTTACTTAAAACCTTATTTTATATGAGCCATTAAATTAATTCTCGATTAATTTTTTTGACAAAATTGTTTTCGTTCCCTAAAATAACTTATTCGTTTATCAAATCGGTTACAGAATAAAGCGTATTAGGGCACGTAATAAACGGCTCATTTTTGGAAAGTAACTCGGGCATTTTATTTAGCTAGAAAGCTCGCGCGATGAAATTATTTATGAACGGTAATTATTCAGCGATGCATTTCTCCAAATTTCTATCACTGCATGCAGTAATTATACACGTGTTTTTGGATCTGAAATGAAAGCTGCATGGAATAGGTGATGTAAAAATTCCTGGACATATGTCTGTTGGCGTCCATTTTCGTCGTTATTTTTTTGTGCCAGCATTTTTTGACGTGTCCATTAGGCTTATTACCGATTGTTAGCCCGTCTATTGTCCACTGCTATAGGGCGTATTAGCTGGTTGTATGCGGGACGTAATGGCCTGTAATGACAAAATTTTAACAGTCCCCTAGCCCATAAAAAAGCGTCGCGATGGCCAAATGCATGGGGGCATCGCCATATTTCAGCAACTGTCACGGGACCCATGCCCGTGGAAAATAGTCGAGCATCCAATTAAGCGTAAAAAGGCACTATTAATTTCCAATTAAAAGTTCGAGTTAAATGAGGGAGGAGGAGGAGGCTATAAGGCTGCATTAATGGAGGCAATATATTATTGGTTTATTATTGCGTAACAGTTGCGCGTACAATTTTTATTGAGGGCAATATGGCTGCTCCCATATCGAAGTAAATCAGTTATTGACAGATGTTGTTTTATGCACTAGATGGTTTGAGAATGAATATACCGTATGTTTCATCGAAGGATGCATGCTGCAATACAATTAATATGGTTCATTTTGTAAAAAATAAAGTAAAAATCCTCCATAAAAGGTGTAAACTTTGTCGTGAAAACAAGAAACGCTAATAAGGGATAGCATGCAGTTTGAAATTCTTCTGGGTATCATTCTCTGAAAATGTATGGCAATAGAACATCCACTGAAAATGTGGGAAAATTTGGAAAAATTGTTTGAAAATATCTGTAAATGTGGGAACGTTCTTTGAAAATTTATCGAACTACATGTATTTGTAACATCCACTAAGGGCCGGTTGCACCAACAGAGGTTAAGAATAACATAGGGTTAACCTACTGCGTAACTCTAGGTTAACCCACCTTTGTATTGCAAAAGCACGGGTTAGGGGAAAATGAAGAAAAAGGTTAACCCAGGTATTAGACAGGGTTAACCTCGGGTTATTAGGAAAAACAACATGGCAGCACTATACCGATGAATCTGACAAAGCTATAGGGAATTGTGCATCCTACACCACCTGGTCACACAAACAGAGGAAACCAGGATGCGCAATCTTACAGCATTGGTCAATTAAGTTAGTTCCTTTTCTGTCCTCCATTTTGGTTCCATCATGTTAAACATGGGTTCCATAACACTGGGGATGTTTCATCAAGAGTTAATTGGTGCAACACAAACATCTAACCCGAAGGTTAACCTGAAATCATATTTTAACCCAAGGTTAGTAAACCTCAGATTTTAACCTAAGTTGGTGCAACCGGCCCTAAGAATGTTTTACAACTGCCCTCAAATGTTACCACATGTATACGTGTATATTTAGTTCCAAAATAATTAAACTTATTCAACTTGATATATACGGTGAATTTTATGAAATCTATGTTAATTTTCCATTGCATTTTGAATTGAGTTCAATTCAATTCAACTCAGTACCCTACTATCAGTAAATAAATACCATGTGGTAAGGGGGTGTAATCCATCAAGCCAAATTATTCTCGAAAACTCGCATATAGTTGATATTTATGGTGAAATAATAAGAAAAGTGGACTAATGCTGCACTAAGAATCACTGGAATAATGCAGTTAATTGTTAGGCATCCTTAGGTGATGTGACAATTTTAGTTCGTTATAAAGTGGAAATGTTCCAGCAAATTCCAATATGTACGCTTATGAAAAATACTGCAAATTCATGGTTTATATTAGTATGTAAGTGCAAGTTTACCACACGCAGAATTTGTCCAACACGCTTGTCATTTCCTGAATATTTACGTAAAACATTGTTTAACAGCGTTGATAAGATCGAGAACGTTTATTATAAATTAAACCGATCTGTGACACCCTGTATTTAGGCAGCCTCCATTTTAACTCGCATACACGGTTACACTTAAAGATAAAGCTTTTTCACCTGGATTATAAAAGTTTCAAATCAATTAGTTTTATCCAGTTCCAAGCTCATAACGTTTTATTTGAAATGCTTCAATTTGCATTTGCTGTTTACCTCCAATATATTTAAACGATTTTTGGCGTTGATGCCCACCTGCATGCGAATGGGCCAATGGCGGCAGTTTGCAGGTGAAATTTAAGTATTCTCGCTATAAATCAGGATTTAAAAACGGTAATACGAAAAAGATGGACTCGTACATTTCAGATGGCTGATGAGATGTCATTTACCTATATGAGGTTTTCATTTTATTTAAAACAATGTCAAGTCGAATAGGTGCTTTTTCAGATTTTAGAAAAATTGATGATTATTTTAATGGTAAACTCGTAGTAGGAGATGTAACGTCTCCTAATTCAACCGCCTGCTGCCTAAAATTATTGTTATAAGACGGGTTAAAATAATGTATAAAACAATGGCTATTAAACTACTGTAGTTTAGTAAGGGCCGGTTGCACCAACTTAGGTTAAAATCTGACTACAGGTTAACCTTCGAGTTAGATGTTTGTGTTGCACCGATTACCTCTCCATGAAATATCCCCATGGTTGTAGAACCCATGTTTAACCTGCTAAAACCAAAATGGAGGACGGAAAAGGAACTAACTTTTACCAATGCTGCCAGATTGCGCATGTGTGACCAGGTGGTGTGGCACGCACAATTCCCTAGCTTCGTCAGATTCATCGGTAGTGCTTCCATGTTGTTTTTCCTAATAACTCGAGATTTACCCTGCCTACTGGTGGGACATTTTGTAGTTTTGATTGTCCGGGGAGCTTTATTTTTTATTATTGTAAATTGTTTTAATGTGATTTTATTTTATACACGATCGAGGGCACCGTTATTGAAAGTGGAAACATAGTTTCTTGAAATCTTGCGCTGTAAACATAATACTCGCTCTTCTATAAAGGTGTGTTCCAAATTTGCAGAAACATACGCGTATAGATTTGCAATAGGTGTTTTTTTTTACAATATAATTATGATTTTTACATGTTTTTATAGTTAGTAGATGCTGTATATTATATTCCAATTCACTCAATATTATAAACATATTAACCATTAGATAGGTCGTGATATATCTTATATAACTTTACTAGAAATTAAAAATACTTTTTTTTTTGAAAACTCCAAAACGAAAATTTGCTTTGAACGAAAATGTGGAATGGTTTCCATCATTCTTGTTTCGGTGCAAGGACAACACCTCAAAATTTTGCTTATTCGATGCAACAAATGGGCATTGCAAGGTGAAAATTGTATAAGCCTACGTTTGTGCCAAATGTGTTGAAAAAAGCTGATCAAATATGTACCTTCGTGGACGGGTTACATTTACGAATGCTGCAAATGGCCAATAAGTGAAAATAGATCTATGCCAAAACATACTTTCTCGCGGAATAGGCCTAGATGACCTTAAAAGGAGCACAATCGTAGTATAGACATTGAGTGGGGGTGGGAGGGTTTGATACGAAGCATAATTAATCCTAACCAGTTGAATCCAGAATTATCGAGGCATGCCATTGAAGTGACTTTTTATCATAAGTAGCTCTTGAAATAAAAACAATCGTAATCGAAGAATGTTATCTGTATTCATGCATGCAGGGAACAAATATTCGCTTTAGTTTTTTCTATGTTTCTCGTCGTCATTAATGACTAATTTATTTTGTTAAAATCCAAAATCATAAATATTACGAGTTTTTTGACAGCACACCTGGTAGTACTTATGTACTGTATACTCGCTTATCCCACGAGTTCGGAGGCTTACATCGTAAATACATCTCCAAAAAGCTAAAAGATGGACACATTCACACGTGCGAACGAGTATATTATGCAAATTTCATGTCCTCCATTTTTCCATATTGATGAAAATTCATTTTTTTATAATTTTCACGTTGTTTTTAAACTAGTTTCAATAGGGATAAAATGTAATTTTGTATTTAGTTTTTATGAAAAATTATACTGCATTAATTCTTTTATTGGATAGAATGCTTGGCATATTTCTATATCTAGACCGAGTTTTGTAAAATAATTTAAAAATATTTTATAAACAATTTTATTTAGGAAATTGTTTTGCTTTTCTTAAAAAATTAATTTTTAACAATTTTTCTTAGGAAAAAAATTAATTTTTATATATATTTCTATAAGTTGATACCGCGAGGATAGAGATTTTTAAATCTTGTTGTTGCTGATTATAGAAAATGTTTTTCCAAATGTTATTTTTCTCCGTGGCCTGCATGATGGCTGATATTTAATTATAATTGCTGTGCGTGTTTTTCTTTTAAAATTGCTGTCTATATTTGTCAATAACGCATATTTCGTTTTTCATATATTTCGGAAAAAATTACCTTGTCCAAGTTCAAGTAATTCCTCATCTCGATATTGATATTTTCCTAAACGTTAAACAATTTTCTCTAAATTTCATTCTCATATTAGCGATCACACGATCCACGATCTGAAAATAATTACAGATCGTACATGGGTGGGAAATTATTTTTTGAAAATTTTCGGAGTTTTTCATTACTTGGAATAAAAATGCATCTACATAACTGTTTATACTCACATGTACAATGTACAGTATAGTTTTAACTAAACGTTTTTTTTTTAAACTTTATAGTTGCTAGAATTTAAACGAAATTTGTCCAATTTAAATTCAGTTCTTGTTTATAAAACATTATTTTCTTTCTTTATTTCAATATTGTCGCTATTAGCTATATGGCAAATTATTTTCTTCCTTTAATGGCGGATCATTAATTTTGTCCCATCTGGGAAAATGTCTAAAATTGTTGCATTGTTTTTCGGATGTTCTCACTACACGGACTTCGCGTGTATGTAGGGCCGTCGTATCATTGAAGGAGGAGAAGGGGGGTGGAGTGCGCACCTTTGGCGCCATCTTGAAGCTTTTTCCATGCCTGGCTCTGCATTGGCCCAAATAACGCGTTGGCCGTGATGCTAAATTATTAATTCGTCATTGTTGGAACGGTTAATGCGTTCGCCATTGGTCGTCCCGAGCGGCTATTATCTTACTCTCGCATAATTATACTGCCCTCCCGTGGTATTATTCGGCTCCATCTGCCGCACGCCACGCCCCCTACCCGCCTACCTGAACGCACCTGAGCGCGTCAACCCGAACGGAGATTGCGCAGTTTTTTTGTTTATTTTTTGTTGCTTTTTTCTCCTTCTGATTTATGACCCCTCGGCCGGACAACGCGGTGACATCGGTGGCGCCAGTGTTACTGCGGGGCTAGGCCGACGACCGACGACCCCTGACATCTCGTTACGACGCGCGGGACGAGAAACCCCCTCGGCTCATTAGCCCAAAAAACCAACATTTTTCAGCGGCATTCCTCTACATTTTGACCCGAAGAGAAACCTCCCGACAGTGGGCGCCACCATCATCGTCTCCGTTGTGCCCATCTTATAATACGGAGAAATCAGATTTGACCCCCTCCCCCCATCCAACCGACTGATGACCGTGCGATGCGAATGAAGTTTCGGGATATTGCTGATGGTGGAAATTGCACCGTTTTCAGAAAAGCAAATGTTAATTGCAGCCTTCGCACTTTATTACCTGATGTATAATGTTCGGTATACTTTAAATGTACTGCGTGGTCTGAAAGTGTACCCAAAGTTGAAGCAGATTTTGGATTTGTTTCTGACAATTTCTAAGGTCTCGAAGTGAACTTGTGACCATTCCTGGAAATTAGATGAGAGAACGAACCGGTCCTGGCTCATCTCGAAAATGTAATTATGCATCGGATGTAAAAACCGATTTGTGGACGAGTCGAGAATGTAAAAAAACTTATACGAATTCGTGTAATTATTGCTGGTTTTAAAAACTGCAGATCCGCTTCGTAAAACCAGACAGTTGTTTAGCATATATTCTTCATACATTTTTCTTATGTTCGAATTCTGCTTAACGAACCAGCATCCTTCGTGACAAACTGATGTCTGTCATAAGGACAAGGTTGATGCAAAGTTAGGTTTTTGTATTTCACACATACGGTAGCCATTTTCAGCTAGGGTTGCTACGCGTCAGGGAAATGTTAGGGAATTTGAAAAATGTCAGGGAAATGTCAGGAAATTTGAAAGTGGTCGCGGAAATGTCAGGGAATTTGAAAGATGTAAGGGAAAATCGCCGTGATATGTTATGGAATTTTAACCGAAGTCAATGAATTAGTGCTGAGGTTTGACAAAGTCAAAAGCGTTTCGGGTTTGGTATACTCAAAGCCCTGCTTTTTTGATTATTTTTAATAATTCATGTGGGTGTTGGTGGGAGTCCAAGAAGTGTCTATGAAACCACCTTAAAGGTAGGCATCACGCATAACAGCAACCCTGCATTTTCAATCATTTTCATTATAGGGAATGATAATTAAACCGTGTATTCTTTAATATTTAAAAAGCTATACTTCTTAATCTTAAGGATGTTACTACAATTCTTGACAAGCATCACGAATTTGCATTTGTTAAAGACGATTTGTTTAAATCATGTACATTAAAATGAGTTAATCGAGCAAATATTGCCGCCACTGTATAAACAAAACTGAACCGTATACTGTATAGGTTTCCTCTTGTCTCTTCGTTGCATGATCATTTTACTTCAAGAATAACCGATTTGGTTTTTAAAATTTGTACAAACACGTTGCGTTATACTCGTAATCAAAAATTAATTGTACACAGTTTGGTCATGACTACATTATATGCCCGTGTTCGATGCGCCCATTTAAGAATTTACACGAACAACGTATAGCGTCTCATTTGCATTTTAATTCGCATCGTGGTGTCTGCGTTTCCTTTAAGGTTTTATAAAAGTTCGTTTTTTACTACAAGAATTATTTCTATGAAATTTAAAGAATTTGTGATTATCACAAACATGCCTTCACGGTATAGTGCTTATAGATGTTATTGAAATACATATTTTTGTCCTAATGATCATTCGATGTAAATGCGATGATGTTGCTATACGCAAAATACGTCGTACGTATACGATCAATCAATCACTCAGTGGCGTCTCGGGCAGGAAAATTCAAGATGTTTAATGACCGAGCCTGCGGAATATATTAATGACAATTACAAAAACGTGCCTGTTTACTGGTCCCCGCGTTGCCGAAATATTCTTATCTAATGATCGTTTCATGCAAATGAACTTTCGATGCGAGAAAAATGTTGATGATGACCAATCGTTTAATGTTGTCTTTTGAAGAACAAAAACGAATAATGTCGAAAGTATAACTAGAAAAATTATTTCTATAACAAGCACGATGTTTTTGTTGTTTTTTCGTTTTATGTCTCGTTACATGCTCACCAACAGGCCCATTCTACATATTTCAGCTTGTCTCTATTCAAATTAGGGTTTGGAACAAGACTCGTGACTACGTGTAATTTTAAGGACATGTAATGATTGTTAATGATCTTAGATATTTCTTAGAATGACCCAATGGGTTGACACCGAAGCGAATGTGACATTTGTGCACGTACGTAAAATTCACGGTTTTTAAGGACTGTCGTGGCATCTGTTGTTGGCATTCGGATAACTTAAGACTTTTATTCTGATATCGTGATCATTTGATTCATTTTACATTGTATATATTTTGCTTTTGATGTGCGCATCTGGCCTACCGTTCATTGTTGTTTAATGAAAATGATTATTAATGTTTAAATTTTTATAAAAGAATTACAGTATTTCATTCATGCTTGTGACATGATGACATGTGCATCTAAGCATCTTGGCCAAGTTCTTTCACTTAAGTGTCAATTCTGAACAACGAGGCCTAAACAAGATGTTGAAGACGGATGTTTTGTCTTATTTTTAGCGTTAACTCGGATAATCATTTCTATGAGCTTAACTAATAAACCAAAAAAAATATCAAAAGATGTAAAGGATGACAAAAGTAAGAAATGGCTGAACCAGAAACATGACAGTTTCACGTAGATGTCCACCCCTGATGTAGAGGTAGTTGCATGAGTGGAGGCTCCAGGGTCCGTGGCTCTTGCGTCGTTGTCACCAAGACCGTTAAAGCACCCATGCAGGCATGCAGGTAGTGGTTGCCTCGCCAAGCCCCTGGGTGCCGGGGGGCTCCGAAAATACCGAAAAGGACATCTTTGGGCGCAGACAGACATTCAGACGTCTTGTAGGACGCCTTCAGACGATGGGCTCCAAGATACGAACATGGCGGTTAGGAATAGCCCCGGGTCTATAGCGACATGCGTACAACCCGAACTAATTAATTTTAATAGTAGTCTTGTCTGTTTCGAGTATACGTTCTACGGACCGAAAGTATTTTCCTACATGACTGTAGGGCCCAATTTCACTTCCAGTGTATGCAAATCCTCTAATCTACCATGATGAAAACTTATAGAGAAAGTATCGCTCGATATTATCAATACTATATACATGTACAATCAAACTCGTTAAGACGAGTTTCGAGGGAAATGAAAATTTGTTCGTTTAAACCGTAGTTCGTATTATCAGAAATTATGCAAAACATGACTTCCGCGATAAGGCCATTGGAAATTGATTCCTTGTTTAACGTCCTAAAAATAGCTCAGTAGTGGGGCGGACGGGACCTTTTTATT
>JAQGAO010004521.1:0-15031 GCA_034697705.1 Ommatoiulus sabulosus
TTGGCGCTGCGAAGATGGACAGGAGGAATGCGCGGAGTGACCATACTGGTATCACGTATACTGACAGCTTTTTCAAGTACAAAACACTTCGAACGTTTATTTTACAATAAGTGAAAAATTGTAGGCATTTCGAGGACGGAATATTTATCTTTAAAGCAGTGAAATTTCGTGAAAGTCGAATGGAGGCGGCCATCTTGTTGATAAAGGGCGCTGTTTTCCACGGTTTCCATGGTTACTACTACTGACCATCCTCCCGACCCACCACGTTAAACCCTAATTTCAGAAGTGCCATTCTCCGTTTATTTACAGAGACGATAATTGCCAATTCAAAAAATGACCGAATGAGGCTGGTGATCACCACCCTTTAGAGACACACGCGCTCAAAATGGCGACGGCTTGACCCCGCGCGCACATTGTAGAAAACGCGTTGTTTTCGTATTCCAGCAGTGAATTTTCCGTTTTTTTTATATCCTTTCGGTTTTTGAGCTAAGAACCCCGGGGGTTTTGCTTTCCAGGGGGCGGGATTGAGCTGGCTTCAACGAGGAATTTCAAAGCACTGAAAAAAAAAAATCTGGGTGGTTTAAAAAAATGGAGGAGGAGGGCTAACGCGACGCGAACGGATTTACATTTGAAAAATCGTTTTCGGTCGCAAAAAAAAAAGAAACGTGGAAAATAGTGAGATCGTGGACAGAAAACTAAAAGAAATGCTTCCGAAATAGGCCTAGATGGTGCTTCAATTTACGTGGCTCAGAATGCACGAACAAAAATGGATCGCCCTATTCGTACTTTATGGATGCCCCCTTCCAAGTCGTGGTAAAATTACTTGGTATAAGAATGAAATCCAAATGTTTCAAAGCATCGTTAATTTTTTTTTAACGAAAATGACTGGTTCTTAAACGTCGATTACAGAATAATGGGCAATTAAGACCCGATGAAATCAGCGAAAGTTGGACGGCAACAAGTTCGTTTGAAAGCGCGCAATTCAAGATGGCGGCCACCAAACCCATTTCCCGGCATGCATTATTGAACACGATCCATCTTGTTCTTGAAGAGCACCCATCTCCATTCCTCCTCACCAATCCAATCTTCCTTTCGCCTGTTTCTCGGGAGATAAGGGAAGCCATTTAACTTATGTTTACACGCGCTCTAATGCAAGAAGTGGCAAAAAAAAGCCAAAAAGTGATGTTAGAAGGTTTCAGCGCTAAGACGACAAAAACAGTGGAGCACACCGTTGGTCATTGGATTAATTAAAGGTCATCGATTCAGATAGGCGTTCCGTGCGCTTCGAGTATACTTGAATTTTAGAACTTGGCTCGAACGTTCCAATATTTGCATTCGTTCGATATTGACATCATCTGCTTCCAAAATGGCGCCTGCAGGCCCCAGATGTTAATGACCATTGGTCATTTGAATACCTTTTAATTAGGAGTGCCCAGACAGAAGCTTTACGAAAGGCACTTTTGGCAGTCGTGCATGAAGTCACGTGTTCTAATTGCCGACGTATGATAGGCCTAATAAAAATACTATGTATTAATGATGCATAGATAGCTTTCACGAGCAGACAGCGCGTGCTGGCTCCACCTAGATCAGACATTGTGGCCTAGGTCACGTGCTAGTTATCTATGTATTGAAAGCGCCGTTCTATGCAGGGCCGGGAGCCAGAGCGGCGTGAAACATCCTTAGCTGAGTTTCTCAGAAATCCGCGAGGGGATCTGATCAGTGAAAGGGTCAATTAATTCGCGGGTCGAATTTGCACACGTGACTTCGCGAGTGCCAAAAGTGCAATTCATAAAGTTTCTGACTTAATACTCCTATGAGCTGTTGGACGACTACGGTCCTCAACGAGGATCATCCATAAATTAAAGAAAATTATTTCAAGCAGGGACTACTTTTACCCGAGAGTAAAAGATTCAACATTATATGCGACATAAGTCTGCAGTTTCATCAATTTCTCTGAGGTAAATTCCAGCGGCTAAACTTGTAATGCGCGTGTTGTCTTTATGGTGTTTTTACTGCAATTAAACAGAATGAGAATTTTAATGTATGGTATAAACGTACTGTACACATCGTATCCCCACTTCAGAAGTTACACAAACTCAAAAATCTTCAATTTCTGGCATAAGATGGTATTAAGTCAAACAAAATGTGCTCTATATTCAGTAAAAACGACAAATCATATAGCTTACCATTATTTCGACTAAATTACAGCACAAGTGTCACTTTAGTTTACAATAGATCATTCGATGAATGTGATTTTAAACCTTCCTCTATATCTCAAAACGAAAAATTATGCGTTTTGTCACTTTTGAAGTGGGATTGCGATATACAATGCAGTTAGACATCGTTAATTTGCAGCATTATACTGCAAAATCGGCAATTTACCACAGTACTGCTGTTTTTGCAACTTATTATTGCTATTAACTATTAGAAATTGTAGTTTTAAAGCAGCTGAACTCAATTTTAAAACAATAGGCAGTGAATTCCACTTTACAGAATATGTAGCATTAATCTGACGCGTGAAATTCACAGCATTTGCAAACAAAAACTAAAAAATTAATTTAATTAAAATTTGACAACGCAATACCGCATAAACATTATACATTAACTTTAAAAAACACAGAATTACCGCATTACAATACACTGGATTTTTCTTTTTTTTAAAAAACCTATATTTTCTTTAAGGGCATCTTTTTCTGGTAGGTCAACGATTTTCGGACGCCCCCTAGCGGCAAATGCGTGGAAAAAAAAAGGAATTTGGCGAAACCCCCTTAAATAAATTATATGGCGTTTTCAGGGTGAGTCTAAGGGCTTTGGGTGCGGGAATAGAGAAGGGGAATCTAATAAGATAAAAAGAAAAATGGGAAAAGATCCAATTCAACAATTTATCAACAGTTGTGTCGACACGAGGATGAGTGGGTGGGGTAAGGGTCCCTCAGAAAACACCCAAAGCCCAAAAAGCTATTATCCAGTTTCAAATAAGATGGGCTGGGGGCGAGGCTAGGGGCTAAACGGGGGTCGGGTGCGAGGCTTCGGGGTTAAAAAAATCGATACAAAAAGGCTTACACGAGGCCCATTGGAAGGCGGGTGCAATAATGGCTCGCTAATAAACAATATTAATAATGTTAATTACGAGACGATAATTCTTCTTAAAAACAAATCTAGGAAAAAGAACTAAAACGGCGTAAATGCAATGTCCGAAAAAAACAGGGTTTGCGCTTCTCGGAAAAACGGACGAGATTTACTAGATCTTCTAATATGAAATTCCATAAATAACGAGCTGAGGAAATAAATAAAAAAAAATTGTGAGAAGAATTAAAGGGTTGAGAAAGAGGAAAACGAGGCGGGTGCTATAGGATTTAACGCGCGAGGGGTTCAAATCCCAGACGATTTTTTGTTGCGAGAACATTTCGCGGAAAAGCGTCCGTATTTTCGTGCAGCCCTGGACACCTCAACAGTGTTGCAGTAACGACGCAGCTTAAACCATTCGGTACAAATTTACACATCTTTCGTAAAAATACAACGTTAATCGTTAAAAGACTTTTTCCAAAACCGCATCGTCATCTATAAGATGAACCATGCATGCATGCACAATAGGGTAACCTGCAACAAAAATGGCTCCTATATAGAGATGCAAATTTGCCACTCTTCGAAAATGGGTTACCCTTTTTAATATCACAGCCCCATCTAGGACCCATTTTATGCAACATGTATAGACAAATGGGATTCCATAAATAAATAAAATGATGATACCAAAGTGCCACCAAAAAATACATCCGAAACTGAACTTAGAAATTTTGAAGGGATTATACGAAAAAACTTTTGTGAGCTAAAACGAATCTTAACCAACCATTTCCAATCATGAATTCTATAGAACAATGCCCCCCCCCCTTTCCTCCAATTTTCTTCCTTCGTCCATGGGACTGAATAAATTTACCGTAGTTCTGATTTCTGCACCTACAGTATCTCAGATCGCTCAGAGATATTCTTAATGCATGGTATACTAAACTCAAGGAAAACATCGCATACATCGAGATCTATAGCGAACAGTTAATCAAATGATGACGTGTTTGCTTCCCTTTAAATTGAAACGACCGATTCGAGGTAGTTCATTAGGTCCGGGCGCGTGTAACACGTTCTCGGGTTGTCCAGGACATCGGCTGCTTTTCAGAGGTTTTAGAACAACGCTATAGACAGAGGTTATTTTGAACGTAAATTCGGCTTAATTCACGCTTAAAAACGGGGGATTGCAATCGATACGGCCGCCATCGTGGCTTAGGTAAAACGCGTTTGTTGTCGGGGTTCCCCCCACAGGGGGCGCCGAGGGTCCCCCGTTTCGCCCCTCGATCAGTTGTTCGTCTTCTCATTAGGCTTAGCAACGAAACGAGTCGCGCCAAAGCGCCATAAATCGCTCTTAACTCTTGACAACTTAACAGGATTTTCCAGGCGAACATTTTGCTTAAGAAACGGAAAAAAAGTAAAATAGATGGAGTAAGAGAGAGAGAAAAGGGCATCGAAAGATTCACCAGGAGCCCGCATTTTTTAAAACTGGAAACAATAGGACAAATAATAACATAACATATGGCGCGAGGGATACTTCCTTATCACCGTGCATATTCGAGTTTGGAAGTGATTCGAAGAAACTCAAGTCCCCATCAATTTCTTACCTCAACTTCAACATCGAAATTCCTCGAATTCATCACGTAGGGACATCGAAGATGCATTTTCTAAAATAATTCGCATTGCATTTCGTACAGTTTGCCTCCAACTTCTAATCGCGAGTTAGGGTCCGTTCATAAAGAGCTTTTTTTTAAGGTGGCTTTAAAGCAGTGTCGCTTAGTGGTTTTGCAGACGCTTACCTACCCCTAAGCGACACTGAAAAAAAAAGTTTAAAAAAAGCTCTTTATGAACGTACCCTTACACTGTATGCCAGATTCACATCGACCAAATCCGTACCGAAATTACGTTACGTGCGTGGCTGCGCATGCGCACATGATAGTAGGCGGGCCTAAGTGACGTTTTCACAACATTTGCAACCGCATCTGCACCAGTTGAAATGAAGTTGATCAAACTTTTCCCGTCTGATCAATTTTAATCGTCATTTTGGGGGAAGTAGATAGAAAAACAAAAAACGTTAAACGCGAACCGGTACGCGTATTTTTTACGTGCGGCGTGATGTCACGCTATCAAGTTCCGTAACGCACGTGACGTCATTGCCGTACAGATTTGTTCGATGTGAATCGGGCATAACACTGAAAAATACGCGCTGCTCTAGCATTATACCTTCATTTCTGCAGTCGAATGCGCAGTTCTTAAAACTTTCCGTAATTTAGGCAGAATAAAACTCCTTCAACACATCCTGAATAGGGTACCATTTGTGTACGAACTAGATTTTTCAAATTAGAAGGAGTCTGCGTGCGAAATCTTGGAAAGGAAACCATGGCAACCGCGTTCTAATCGACGCTCCTACCAGAGGAGCGCAACACTATATAGTTAATCCTGAGCATATTAATATTATTGCCATCCGTTATGTTGTTATAATCAGCGTTAAAAGTTTTGATCGTTTGTAAATAAATAATCCAGGGGTCCAGGACGAGTCGCACCTGTTCCACCGCTGCGCAAAACAAGTTTGCCAAGAGTCTGTCATCGATCGTAACGATCCACGAGGGTCGTTCGTACAGTCCTTTTAAAGCGACTAACCTGAAACTGGGAAAAGCTACGAGGGATCGCCCATAAATTCAGACTTCGATCAAATGGAGAGTAGATTGGAACAGGGTTCCCCCAGAAATTTCATTTTCAACTTCCCTGACTTTTCCAGGTTTTAAAAAAATTTCCCTGACCAACGACAACGTGAAAAATTTACATTTTCCAAAATTGACACCGGAAAATATTTTTTTACATTTACTAACGACAATTTTGAAAATAAACATAGAATATTTTTAAAATTTAAAAAAATTGCATGAAAATTTTGTATTTGGAAAATGTTGAAAATTTGTGCTCGGAAAACCTAATGAATTTTGAAAATTTGTGCACGGAAAACGTGGACAATTTTGCAAATTTGTACTCGGAAAACGTGGAAAATTGTAAATTTGTACATGGAAAACTTTTCAAATCTATACTCCGAAAATGTGGAACAGTTTTGCAAATTTCTACTCGGAAAATGGGCCCGGAGCTAACCTTGTAGAAGTATTAAATTTGGATCGCCATGACTACGTTGAATTTCCCTGACTTTTTCCAAATAAACCATTCTTCCCTGGCTTTTCCAGGCCTTGGGGAACCCTGTGGAATCTTGGATAAGGCTCAAATACAGGGGTCATCCACGAATTTCATCTTCGATTCAAGAAGAGTAGATTTTTCAAGTACCAAAAAAAAAAAGAAATGATAGTCTGCGTGGACAATCCAGCACATTCCAGCCCTAATTTAGTATTTAAAAACACGAACCACCCAAGCAAGCGCTTGAGGCCGATCTCGAATCCGCCATGTTATTTTGCTACCCCGGTATAGTTCAATCAGGCCAAATGAGTTTCCAACATCAGATTTTTTTTAATTATCTTCATCATCACTGCACAAGACACATTTTTATGAAAACGAATTATTTTTTTTTCAATCATAGAAAAAAAAGAAAACAACGAAAACCGATCGAGAGAGACTGAAAAATCTCTGCCGTAACGGCCCAATTTTTTTTACACCTTTCGCAGCGGTGGCTTGACCGCTGGTCACTCGCTGTCTCTCACTCATTCTCATTCCCAACTTCCCGTTCCCCCTCCCTATTCTCGTTTTTTTCCTTCGGATAAGAGGTTGTGTGTAAATACGTAATTAATGACGTAGGAGCGGTCACTTTGTTCGTTGGCCGAGCGGTCAGTCTTGAGCTGAAAATCCCGCATGCTTTTTTTCAATGCTGCTTTCATCAAAGATGAGTGGTCATTTGTTTGTTTTGAGTTGCGGTATATACCGAGTATACAGAGGTGGTGGTCAACGTGTTGTCCGAGAATATGCTTATACGTTATATGTAAATCCTGTCCCGACGTCCACTTCAATTATTTTGCAGTCATTTGTACAAAACGCACCATGTCGCGAGGATCACATTCTTCCATCCATCAATTCGGCCATTTTTGAGTCCATTTATTATTTGGGCCGATCCTTTTCGTTTTGCGCCCCCCTGGCGGCACTTTTTCGAAACTAGTACGAGCAGGGTCGAGGCGCCACGTGGCGTCCCCCGTGACCGCCATTTTATTCACACTGGGTTTGGCGTCAGCGCTCTCTGGTGGCACTTTTTCGAAGCCGTCGTTGTGGACCTACTGCCGGGTCGGAGCGCCCCATCCGGACGTCGCTGGAACCGACAATGTTTTCCTACAACCCTTCCCCGGGTGGTATTCGCTGTAGAGCAAGGTGGGGGGACTCGAGGGCAAATGGCGGAGATTGTAGGTGGCGCAGACTGGTCACCAACAGTAGCGGCGGAGGATGTGGAGATGGTGGTTGTGGTGGTGGCGCTGCGGTCAAGGAGGACCCCCAAAACCCGCATTTTATCACCTGACCGCATGAACTAGCTGTAAGGGTCGGTGTACGGATCTGCAAGAAAACGCAGCATTTAAAAAAAAGCAACGAAAAAAGCGAAAGGTCCCCCACTGGTCCAAGTAAAGCACAGGGCCATCCATAAATTTCCCCAATTATGCCTGTCTATCACTCGTGCAATTTAGGGTCGTTTATGAAACGCCCTATCCCTCAAAAGTATTTTTCAGTCACGCACTTCACGTTTACAGGAACCAATAAGGCCGCTAAGGCTATGTACATGCATACACCTCCTCGGCAGCCATCTTGGTCCCCAATAAACCGGAAATGAGCACACGTGCTGCCACTATTGCAATATGAATTACATAAACTCGGCAAGTAAAATGAATATTCTATAAAATCGTTCATTAAATGTTTCGATTTTGTCTGTCGCTCAAAAGTGCAAGTAGTAAGGATTGTCTATGAAGCGCTCTCCCCCCAAAATTCAATTTTCAGTCACGAAATTCACATTTACAGGAGTCAAGATGGCTTCCAAAGGCTGTGTGCACATGCTACGAATGCTTGGCATACAGCCTTCGGCTCATCGGCAGCCATCTTGGGCCCAACAAACCGAAACTTTACTGTGGTCATTTAAATTACAAAAATTTAATAAATGCTCTCCCCGATTAACCTAAAAAGGCAACTTAGCAAAAATTACCTGACATGTTTATAGAAAGATTTATGGATGACCCTTATTCTATCCGATCGGACAACTGAGCAATTGAAAAGTTTCCAAGTTGTGAAAACAATTTTTTAGCGAAATACGCATTTTTCACGAAACATTTCTTCGAAAAATCGAGGTTATCTCCCCATTAACATAGTTTAAACCGCAAAACTTGGACCGAATCAAAAAGAAAAAATGAACTTGATAGAAGCGTGGTGAGGAGTGCTACTACTGCAGTGCCCCCTGGTGGTGGTGATGGTGAACACGTTTGTACTCATGAGAGAAAAGCCGATCAAGATGGCCGCTGACCTCTGGTCAACGCCCACCTCCGAAATGTGCTAACGTTACTAATTCAAAATGACGGATGCGAGGAAAAATTTGAAAAAAAAAAAAAGGTATCAACTTTCCCTTTCCTACAAAATAACAGAAAATGATGGAATTTGGGCCAGCCCTTGCGTTAATTCAGATTCCGTCCAGAAGAGGGCACTGCAGAGGAAGCGACACCTTAATTTACTACTTCGCTATAACTCGAGAGCGGCACAGAACGAAAAAATGAAAAACGTGTTATATCAAATGTATGCTTAAGAGGGTCTACCAGTGACCAATTCGCTGTAGAGAAATTTTCAAAGACAGATCTTAAGCATAAAATTGAAACTTTCCAATATTTTTGTCGATAAATAACTAGGAATTGTGAATTGCAGATACTTAAATTTCCAACGCAAACATTTTAGATAAATTAAAAACTTATTTTTACCCGTCGCACCTACTGACCCCCCAGATGGCGCTGTTCAAAATTCAAACTAAGTTTTTAATTCAATTACAATTATCGCATGGTAAATTTTTAAAAGAAAGGGAAATTCACAATTCAATAAAACAATTTTTTATTGAAAATATTCCATTTTATGCCTAAAACCATCTTCCCCATAATTCCCACGGAGAATGGTCCGCTGGTAGATTCTCAGAAATATTAGTTAGAATATGTAGGCACTAAACACCAGTTATTTTCAGAGGGATTAGCCGGCCTTACGAGCCTTAACAAATTTAAAGCAAAATATGACCTATAGATGGCGCCGATCAGAAAAGCCCCTTTCATCCTAACATCTCGTAGCCTTTAAAGGACTTTGATTAGCAAACCGACAGCTAGTTCATGCAGTTGGCGAGAAAAAAATATTCAGGCGAAGATTATTAAAAATATGAGTCGAATTAAAAGGTTAGGCAAGGGTTAAACAGCCCTAGAGAAGGAAGGGGGGCGTGATCAAAAACGCCCCACCCATGAAGGTAGGTGACGCCACCGCGGTCAGTATGTGGCAAAACGTCGCCTCAATATAGGGCATCGAAACGTGGTCAGGATTTAGCGAGCCGTTACTTTCATTGCACGAAAGGCATTGAAGCAGGAGGAAAATTCCCAACTATGGAGTTAACGAAAATCTCAAGATTGCATTCGTTTTCCCTTTTGCAGAATCCCATTTTGGCGAAAGATATTGCTCCTCCCTAAAAGATGCGCATATTTGCAACGTAGATGGCATTGGGGTCTTGCAAAGGACTCCATTTAGTTTTCAGTTTCTCATAGGCATTGATCTCTCACCTTTCGTTCCTCAAGCCGATCGAGGATTCGACCATAAATAAAAGGCTAAACCAAGCCGGGTTATAAGATTGAATATCCATGTCACCACAACCACCACCATTAAGCACAAGCAGCACAACCACCGTTAATTTGGTCAAGAAGAAGCGGGAGCCGCAGCAGCGCCCCCTGCTCACGGGACGCAGCTTAACGACAAACGACGCACCCGATGGAGGAGACATCGGAAAGGTCAAGATGGAAGAGGGCGTCTCGCCAAAAAAAGTAACGTTACATCCCTCAAAAATGTAGAAAACAAGGTATTTACCTGCGGCTTTCTTGGCTGCGTATAAATTGGCTTCTTCCTGGGCTTTACCTATGTTTTTTTTATATCGTATCCGTTTATTGCCGAACCAATTGGACACCTGAAAAACACGAAAGATATTCAATGACCACTTACAAGGGTAGAAAACCTAATTGTAAATTAGATCTACAACATCATGGCCGGTACGTTACGAGCGTAAAAATTATATAGTTCACATCTTAAGAAAGGATATTAACTGCCAGATTTAAATGTTTTAGGTTACATCAGAAAGGGTGTACATAAAGTTATTAATTTTTATCACAAGAAAAAACAAAAACAACTTTGAAAGAATAAAAATTATCACGCGTTCTAAAGAAGGAAGTTGGATTTTGTATTGTTTTTAAATTTACTTCATTTAAAAAAAATACGTAAAAATTATAAAATTCCATAAAAAATACTATCCGAATGTAGATGAATCGTACTACACAGCTTAGAATCTTTCCATAAAAACAAATTAAGTAATAAGAGTTTTAACAATGCGGGTGAGCGCATCGCTAATGGAAGACAGGAAAAACTGCGGTATTTTTTAAGTTTCGTTAAGTTATATTTAGGACTTGCAAAAAACATTATTTCACCGTAGCAAAAGCAGCATTTCAATGCAAATGACAACGTTTCACCATGTCCTAACATTTGATTAAAACTGCAATGTTTTGTTTGAAAAACTTTGAGAACAACAAGCTTTTGCAACGTATTGCAAATATTGTTATATATTTAACAATCACGGTAAGCATTTTTGAAAGTTCTCAACGACAAAAATCGTAATTAGTTAAGCCCCACTAAATTTTCACTAAAAAAATATACAAAGAGAAACTATGCATTACGTAGCTTAATTCGTATCTCCTATTGTTCCCCAGCATACACAATAACCTTAAGTAAGGAGATTTTCATCAGCAATTGGAAAATTGCCTACGATTCATGTTGGAGCAGGTGAATGATTTGCAAAACAACCCGATAGTACACGCTTAGCATGGATGCCCACCACGATAACTCAACACTATCTTAAACGTGTGTCGACACCAATTTTCCCTTTTCTAAATCAAATTTCGATCAATTTTCGTCGCAATAATCACCTGCGAAACCGTGATTCCGCATTTCCGCGCCAATTCTTCCTTGGCCTCTTCGCTGGGATAAGGATTACTTAAGTGGGAATAAAAATATTCGTTTAAGATTTCCGTCGCTTGTTTACTAAAATTCCGCCTTTTTCTCCTGGAAAACAAAAGACAATACAAATTAAAGAATTGTACGCGGTTAATGCCGATACGCCATTTGCAATTGGCCATTCAGTGATGACAACCCTGCCAAGTGAAGGAGAGTGTGGATGCTGTGATCGAAACTGATGCTTCTTTGAATTTATGTTACATTTCCGGAAAAAAAATTGGAGAATTGGCTACAATTCATAGAAATTTCCTGACTACAAAACATGAAAGTTAATGACCATTCTTGCTAAAATAAAACAATATTTACAGGAAAAACTTGGCAACAAAAAAAGGAAATTGTACGAAAATTCTAGATTTCAAAACAGGGAATTTGTAGTAAATTCTAGGGGTTCTGTCCGAGAACCCCTATAGAATATAAGAATTTCATTTCAATAATATAGAAAAAATAAAAATCTTAGTAACTATGATTTGTTCCCTGGTAGCGCTAGGGGTAACTAGGAAAAGAAGGGAGGGTAGGGGTCGTCCATAATTTCCGTGCCTTTTAGACCTTTTGACCGAACGCGAACCTTAATTTGTTGAAAATGCCTTCGCATGGATCACTCTGAATTCCATTGCGGATATCTCTTCTGGCCCTGGAATGTCAATCCCATAATGCATCATCTTTCCCCCGCATTCCTATCTATGGCTATTGTCCATCCTTTTCCCTCCTCCTCCACCACCCCCTTAAAGACCCTTGTAACCAAATAATTCTCCATCTTAGGATAAGAGCAATGGATGGCACATTCCGAAGCATCGACTTAATACTGCGGTGAAACGAAGGAGGCGCTGCGCAACCACCGTACCAATCGATAGTTTTGGGGGAAAGACTAGTTGTTTCGGCAAAAATGTGGATTTGTATTGAACAATTCTTTCGAGAGGTTTAAATATACGCATATTTTTGTTTTAAAACCAAAAAAAATGGAAAAAATTCAAAATAGTTCACCTCTGAATTATTTCAAGAGGGGCGCAAAATCCCATATTTTCAAAATGTAAGATATTTTGTCGAATTTACATAAGCTAAAAAAAAAAAAAAAAGAACCGTAAAATCACGTGGAGGTACTTGATAATTACCTTCGTATTTTAAATTGCGCCAAAATATTTTTAAAAAAACCTCCTGCAACGGCCATTTATCATAAATCGAAAGAATAAAAAACAAAGTCAGTTGCCAAAATATCTTAGAAAGTTAAGGGTTCCTGCAGAGAACCCTAACCTAGCATCCCATCATAACCTTCATAGGATCCACACGCCCTTCTTGGCAGGATGCAAGCTCCGCCCCTCGCCGCAACGTTTACCTGGCGTCCAGGAACCTCGATCTCAGTATCATGACGGCCTCGCAGGTGCTCTGCTTCAACTGCATCTGAATTGAGCTGAATTTCTTGTGGATGATTTGGACCATGCGCTCAATCTCCTTGGGCGTGATTGGCCGCGTGCGACTCTGCTCGCGCAGAAGATTCATCACGTGCGTCGTGAACTCGTTGCACGCCTACAAGCAAACAGAATCGAGAGACAAGAATCAGAAATCTGCATCTTATAGAAAACTTTCACAAGCAGACGACGCGTGCTGGCTCCGCCTAGAACAGACATGTTAATAGGGTACTTCATAATTTTACTGTGGCAAAAATATAGATAAATTGCACGTGCAGGCGCATTCGTTCCAGATATCATTTTGCATTATTCCTTTATTTAATTAGAAATAGACGAGAAAATTCATACAATTTTTTATTTGTAGCGGCAAAACAGCATCAAAATATCTACTTTCGGATAAAAAATCTATTCATCATGGGTAAGTGATATTATCTAATGGGACATTTTCTTAGTTTTTTAGAATGATAAGAGCCACGATTCTCAGATCCATGTAAATCGAGCCACATTAGCAACGCCCACGAGCTTCGTGACGTCACGTGCAAGTTATCAATTGTTTTAAAACCGCTTCATGAGTTTTCAGTGCTAAAGCAAAATGTGTCAGCAACATGCTACTGAAATGCGTTCAATCTTCGCAAAAAAGGTCTTTAAAAACAATTTAAAAAAAAAGATTAGCGTCACAACACACTATAGAAATCCTGTCGAGAAAATTATGGTTGTTAAGTAAACAAATTTTCAGGGTGGCAACAAAATTTTCATTTTCAATTTCCCTGACTAAAATCCAAAATTCCTTGACCAAAACTTACTCGTTAATGCATATCAATTTTTTTTGTCATAATGAAAAATAAAATAACAGTTGGAATGAGAAGCTTGTAATATTTTTTCAAAGCTAGGATGATTGTGGATTGAGTGCAGAGGTAGCATTTTGCTTTTATTTGGGAAAATTTCTCCGACTTCCCTGACCTGTGGCCACCCTGATTTTATACAGCGTGGAGAAATCAATGGATCTTATGAGGAGTTACACACTAGCTTGCATCACGTGATCTTTTCATAGAATCAACAACCAAAAGAACGTGCCTCCAGATAACTTTCGCCAATGAAATGAATGAAATGTCACGTGATGATGGCGAAATCTGCATAAGGCCCATATTTACGCTGCTTCAGATGTTCGCATTTTAAGAAGATGTCGACGGTGGTGCCACCTGAAAGCTATCTCACGTCCACGTAAAAATATAGTCCATCTTAAAACACAAACTTCAAACAGTTGTCGTTGGAATTTAAGCCGAACAGACGTACATTCCGTTAATAAAGATTCGTCGGTTTGTAGGTGGCAGCATCGTAGACACCTTGTAAAGGTGAAAACAAGTAATTTGTCCAGTTGAACGTTGGGTGGATAAAACATCGATTTTGGTCCTTCTGGCGATGCTAATCACGCTAATGGCCGCGCGACTGACTGACATTCTGGTACGTACTAGCATCCCCCCCATCTCTTTTCTCTTCAGTCTTTGAGAAATGAGTCTTTTGGGGGGCGGCTTCCGCCGGTGACATTCGTGTCCAATCAAGCCGGCCAATGAGAAGCGCCGCTATTGTTACTGCATGGGGGCAGCCATCTTGTTTATCCCTCTCTCTCTTTATCTTTCTCTTCCCATATCCCCCTTTCCCTCTTCTGCAATACCCCCTCTTTTTCTTTCTTTCAGCTTCAATTCCTGATATATATCCATTTGAAATTCTTGCTCATTTCTCATTCTCTTGTTTATCCCCTCCCCCTCCTTTTTCTCTACCAAATACCCCCCTCTTTTCTCTCTCTCTTTCCCTTTTGCTATTGATTCGTATACGCTCGGCGTTTTCCATTAACGCTTTTCCTAACGGCGCGAGTGAAAGCGCACCCTAGCGGACCTAAAGACGAACTTCGTCCTGGATTAATTTCAGAAAATCCGAATGAAAACACTGTAGAATTTCAAAGCTTTCAAAGCTTGTGGAAGTGGACAATGCAAAAGATAAGCATGGGAGGCGGAGACCGAGAAAAAAAACCAGACCAAACTAATGTTCACAACTTCGTATAATGTTCCTAACTTCGCTGACGTTCGGACATAAAACGAAAAAAAATGGAGAAAATGTTTCATTGTGACGCGCAGGATAGAATCGCGTATAGATAACTTTCACGAGCAGACGACAAACAGATGACGCGTTCTTGCCTCGCCCAGATCACACAAAGTGAGGTACTAACTTCAAGGTATACTGGCATAAGGTGTTGGTATACAGTTGCAAAAATGATTGCCTTTGCTATAGATAAATTGCACGTGCAGGCAGCAGGCGCATTCGTTCCATATATCATTTTGCAT
>JAQGAO010004522.1:0-15030 GCA_034697705.1 Ommatoiulus sabulosus
GCCTGCTTCGCGTTTTTCGAATAGGAATGTTGCGAACATTTCTATAAACCTGTCAGCGTTTAGCCTGGCTCGGCTTAGCTGTCACCTCGAACGCACTCATTGAAAACGCATATCTCATAGGTAGCCCGCTGGGTGGCGCTAGCGTTTTTCGGGTGCCAATTAAGCGACTGACAACTGGTCCACTATGGTCCACTTTGACATTAAAATAGATGAAACGGATTTTTCTACGTCCAAAAACATGAAAAACTTAGCGCGATATTATTAACTAGCGGGAAGACCCGGCGTTTCCCGGGCTGTACTTACCGATAGCGACGAAGTGGGCCTGATGAACGAATCGTGACCACAGCGCCCCCATGCTGAAAGCGCCCCATACCACTTCAGCAAAGGCGCTTCATGGAAAAACTTTGCCCACTAAGCCACCCATACAAACATACATCTCTTCTTTCGAAAACAACCTTTCTGGTCGGTTTAAAAAATCCCTCAAAGATATTTCAAGGAAACTACAGTACCTCATTACGAAGAACTCCTTTGTATGAATTTCTGAAGGTACGAACTCATTTCCACTTCCCATCTTTGGTATTTTGTCGAATAATGTCAATTTCTTCCTTTTAAGACGAATTACTAATTCGGATATTGCAAATTTACGACAAAAAACGAATGAATTTTCGAGTTCCGGGGCATTGTTTTTTTTCAAACTAACGTTAGGCAATGAAACATGGTACGTTATAACGGGAAATTCCCCGTTAAAAGTTGTAGCAGCTTTCTATTCATAAACAGTATATGGGGTAGGATTTCACACAAACCTCGATAAAACTTTTGTTCTTATTGTTGTCGTCGTGTTTTGTCTAACTTTTGATAATACGAACTACATGTTTACATGGAGGTTTTAAAACAAACAATTTTTTTACCGTAGATCCCTTGAGATTCGTTTTAACGAGGTTTCACTGTTATTTCTTATTTGTGACAAATTTCTGGGGAACGCAATATTTCCTTATTTTTTTAAAAAAAACAAAGATTGGGAGGCAAAGAAAAAACATATCAAATATCAGCAAAATACAAAAATGGGAAACCAAATAAAATACAGTATACAGTATTTTATTGGAGAAACAAGCTTTCTGAGCGGTTAAAAAAATCCTTCTCTCTCCAAACTATTTCAAGGAAAATATTTCTTGTTTTTGCGATAAGTTAATAAGATGCTGTAAATTATTTTAATTTGCTCACCGAACAAGTAAATTATTCGGTTATTTAAATTATTTTTAAAGGTCAAGTCAAGAGGAGGATCGAAAATTCGAAGCATTTCGCTGGATGAATGCCATCGCGAAGCCTTTGGAAATTCGTACTTTGCATCATACATTTAGACTTATTAATCTGGATTAACGTAATGAAGCAATCTCAAGCCAGCGAGTTTGAACTACAGTATACGATTTTCAGTTGCAACTGCAATTTAAACATCAAATGTTTATCCAATAAATGCAAACGACAATCCTCCAGACTTGATTAGTGCATTAGCATGGCTTCCTTTAGTGTTCAAGGATAAGCCCGCGACAATTTATTCGAATTCAAAGTTAATTAATGGAAAGGGATGGATTTTAGGAATTGCATCATTAACAGACAATATAATCCCAGGACCTTTTAAATTCATTAGAAATGGCTGCCGTCAATTAGACGTTACATTTCGCTGAAAAATGAGCATCTAGTGATTAAACGATGTTCTGGGTAGATGGTCTTGCATTTAGAAAATGTGTTGATATGCGTATAGAAACGTTGGCGCGAAGTGGAGAAAAAAAATAGCGTTTGGTTCAACGAATTCCGTTTGAACTTAAATTAGTCCCAATGTGACTACTGCTTGAATTAGGTTATTAAAATACGAAAACAACAGGCCTAAGCATCTACCTGTATACCAAATACAAAACTAGGGCTAGCGACAGTTAAAAAAGTCTTTGGGATGCTAGATTGGGCTTCATTTCACAGTGTACGTTACACAATTATAGTGCAAACTGTGAGCATGATCAGATTATGGTCAGTCAGAAAAGAATCAGGATAATCTAGGCCTACTACTAATACTTATGCAGTATATTATTTTAAATACAGTGTGTGTTTTAAACAAACTATTACAGATAAGATTTGTTCGCATATCAATGGCCTGAATAATAATAAATTCGACCTAGCAATTAAGTTCTACGATTTATTGTTTCATTACCTTCGTTCTTCAAAATGGTACCATTTAACTTCTCTTATCCATTTCATTAAACACTGTATTCAATTTAAAGCAGCTTACCAATGTAAACATACAGTAGGCCTATGTCACTATGCACAGTTTGGTTACAACCTGCAATATTCAGACAATCTATTCTTCCTTTGTTTTTATATACATGTACACTTAAATTCGCTCCACGTGCAAACATATAATGCATAGCCTTACTCATGCACGTTTGTGCTGAAACCATTTCTATTTATTTTGCGGTATTTAACGGTATGGATTGTATGGTCAACACTTGGTTGCATATTATTTGAATCTTTTTTTTAAAAAAAAGCAGCTACTAGCTGGTATGACAGAGAAAGCCGAACGAATTTTCAACCTATACGGTAACGTCATTATCAGGAGGCTACAACATTTTTCTAACGAATTAAACGAAATGTAAACATAAAAAATTTACCTGAACTGTAACATCGACGGTAAGAGGCAGGTACTGTTGTTAACGACATTGTCAACCGATGTTTCGAAGCAAGCACACATTAACCGGAGACGCTTCCAAGTTGCGCTTGTTTGAGAGGCACACAATCCCGTTGGAATGTGTTGGTTATTTGTAAAAGTACCAAACACTAATACGATCGTTAACGACCTTTTTCAGACATCAAACACTAGTTTAATACCGAAATTAAAAAGGTTTACTTGCCAGTTCGTAACTACAATCAACGATGCCGGGGAGCCATTGTTGTTCTACGATCAACGCCTTCTGATGGAGGAAAGAGGTACTAATTTTTTCTTAACAGCTGCCATCTTGGTAGTCATCCTATGGGTAATTTTATTCTTTCGAAAATAAGGCCTTTTAAAATTTTAAATTCATTTCACGCGTCATTTCAACGTCAACGCGTGGAATACTTGAAATGTCGAAAATCGTACAGCTGGTTATCTTAGTTTTTTATAGAAACAAAAAATTCATTTTATGTCCAAACATAAGCATAAACGAACAGTCGAACATACCGTTTAGATTATATTTTAAGAATATCGCACTAGGTGATTAAACAAATAGCTTTGCTATACTAAGAGTAAGTTTATGAAGGGTTTCATAAGCCAGCTGTGAAGTGCGAATATAGGCCTACATGTACAAAATGTACTCACAATCCAAAGTAACTGTGGGCTTTTAAATCATGCGCAACTTCGTAAATAATGCATATCGTGCTATAAATCATAATAAAATATTTTAATCGGGTCTAAATATATACAGATGGATCATTGGTTTTTCAAAAGGGCGCTTCCATTGCTATAATCACAGATTTTGGAAAGTTCTTGACTGACTGCATTGGATATACATGTACATGTACATTGATAAATGGTATCAACCAATATGTCCAAAGTAAACTAAGAACATGTTGAAACGTATACCAAAGATGTACATTAATTTCGTTTAGCTCGTATAGTATGTAACATACGTTGAAGTTCCATAAAAGACAAAACTGTGTCACCGAGCTACTGTATTAGCATATGCCATCAATCAAGAATTACATTTCTGCGATCTCAACTTGACATTTGCGTCCAATCAATGGACGCCCCAAAATGGTACATGTATGCTCAATAATTCAATAGTGTTTTTTTAATGCTGAATATTATGCCACAGTAATTGCTGAGAATTGTCTAAACTGACCCTGCTCAGCTCTTATATTTCGGGGCGTAACTTTATTGCGATGGGAAAATAAAAGAAAGACAATGTCATGTAATCTGTGAGATTTTGCAATTAACAATTCCCCATCTTTAGAATTTCACTGGGATGGATCTAAAGCAACAACAATAATAATTACATAATATAAATAGCACTTAGAAGGAGCTTTTTTAACGTCGTTTTCAGACTGGTCCTCCAGTGAGCACAATTTCTTGAAAAGAGATCAAGTCGACGACATTTCGAGGAAACTGTCCATTGTTCCCACTTTTCTTCTTTCGCAAAAGCACATTCAACGGGCGCTTACGTAACAGCGCCTTCTCGTAAACTTATCGACGCCTAATCAAAGTAATGGCGTTTCATGCAAGTAATATCCATATGTTCGCGTGATGTGCGCCATCATCTACAGGAATCCGAATGGTCGGAAGACGCCATGTTCAGTAACGCTACTTCCGCTTTTCTCAGTTTATCCATATTTTCTTGCAAGAGACGATTAGTTGGCTCCAGGAGTTGCGCCGTTCTATAGTGTTTCCAGGCTTCATCAAAATTGCGCTGAAAGCGGAAATGAGAGTCATGCATGCAATTCTTGCTTGACGTTAACTATATATTTCAAACATAAGGACAGGATCCCACGATAAATCTGACAAATTAGCTCTTACCTTCATGTGAAATATAACGCCCAAATTCAAATGAGCCAGAGTAAAACTTGGATACATTTGCAAGGCCATCTTGTAGCTCTGTTGGAAAATTAGTTGTATTTAAATCAAGGGTAAGACGTTAGTATTCTAAATTTCTGAATGAGGACTTATGGGCCATACTACTGCAGCGTGAAATTTTTCAGTTTGATATTTCAACGTGGTTTTATAACATGTCATGGCATTTCTTCATCTAATTATCAGATGATTTCCTTCAGTTTTATATAGCAAATTAACAGTTTTACATAGCAAATTAACTGGTTAATTTCACGGTGTAAGATGTGACACATAGGTCCCTCTAAAGGTAAACGATAAATCGTTTTATAATCACTTCAGCTGCCATATCCATGTGGTCCATGTCCATGAGGATGTTGGCATGATCAGCGAATAATTGAGCGCAAGACACCTCACTGGTCCCACACAGTTTTAGTGCTCGAAGAATATACCCGAGGGCCTGGTAACGCATTAGAAAATAAAATTGCCCTTAAAATTCGATTTAACTTAAACCACAAATAATTCGAATGAAATTGAAATACAGCACAATCTACAATATATGCTGTATTTGGCTTGTGAAAAATACACACGTGATTGCTTCGGGGTCAAGGTGTCATGCAATAATAGCTTCTAACTACTGACCATTCGATGTTGTGAAAAAAAATCAATTCATAGTTCCCCTCAAATGTTAAATGCGGGCATTTGAACTCATTGTTTACAGCTGTAGTTACACGCATCAGATAGCCCCAATTGTTTTGGGATTTGTTAAGTTTCTCTTGCCTGTTCTAAGCATGATGGAAGCCACGCAATATTATAACATTCTTTGTAAATTTCAAAATTATATAAGTTCAATGTATTGTTAGATGTAATGACGCGGTATGTTTATTTCAGGACATCAGTTTTCATAGGTCTTTTTTTGGAACAATTTCGTTAAACTAATTTAATGGTAAATGTGCACATTACCTCCGTGGTACGATTGAGGTGGCTGCAAAGAAGAGCTAACTGTCGAAGAGCATCGCGATGAGTAGAATTATGAGCAATTACCCGATGCAATGTCTCTTCAGCCAAAGTAAAATTCTGCTCATGAATCATTACTTGAGCCTACGAAAAACGTTTACATTTTATGAAAGACAAACACTTTTGTTACAAACTGTACATATCTATTCGATTGCGAAAACTGATATGGTTAATAATAAGCAATGCATTGCGAAAATAAGTCAGATATACGAGAGATGTTCAAGGTCATGTTTTAGATTGCCTCTTATTATAAATTTTAAAATATATTAATAATATTTAGAGATGTATAGATGTTTCCAAGATCATAGATGAAAAACTTTTAAAATATTTCATCTCATAGGACAGCATTTTAAAATACTTTTATAAGTGTTAATTTGTGTTTTTTAAATAGGGTGTGTTACGTTATAATATATTGTAATTTTAGAAAGTATAACTTAGTTCTTGTTTTGCTTTTTTATTCTCAAATGTTTTTTTTTCCAAAAAGTTAACAGAGATATATACGATCTAGCCTCAGTAAGCTACCAGCTTAAAAACATCTAAGAAAGACTACGATGTCAATTTCAACGCATGGACAGATAAAATTACAAACAATTTCAAGGGTCGATTGGTATGCTGCCGAGATTGGAAGAAGACGCGCTTTCCTTTTAAAACTTAAGTGCCCCTTATCCGATTTACTTGTAATCCACTTTCATTAGCAGACCTAGATTGTTTTCTCGCAGCAAACACACATGTCTACTTCCCACGTTCTTAAGTTAAAATCGGTGAACTTAGAAATATCAGACAAACTAAAACACCCCATATATTGCAATTTTTTTTAAATGTAAACGAATTTAAATATAAAGGTAGCACAGAATGTACAATTTTTAATCGTGTGGTAAAATAATTGTGAACGTTAGAAACAAGCATGTAGACCTACCTGAGAAGAGTATGATGATAACTATTGGGCAAGTCCCATGCAATATGCAGAAAATTCAGTAATTCAACTTACAAAATGAACTCTGGCATCCATTTCTTCAGGGAATCTGTCTAAAACATCTAAGAACAGTTTTCTAGCTTCGAGATATCTTCCTGAAGTGAAATATAGAACCCCTAAACTGTCCTCAATTTTAGGATCTTTCTTGATATCCAAAGCTCTAAAAATGAAGAAAGGATTCGTAGCCTAACTTCTAAAATCCTAAATGATTTATGTAGTATGTATTACCGGGAAAAAATACCTTTTATATAGTTTTTCAGCTTCCGTATATTTTTTCATCGATTTCAACAATTTTGCAGTGTTGACGAGAGCCAAAACATGATCGGGTTGCAAGGAGAGTGACCGCTGATAATTTTTCAATGATTCATCTTTGCGGCCTGTTTAATTAACAACCGTAATTATTACACATGTCCTCTAAAACACAAAGACAATTTTCAAAGCTATTTTTGGTTAGAGGTAATTAAGTGATGGATGTGAAATTGCATACCATTTTTATATTGCCAATTTTGACACGCAAATAGCAATGTCCTCGCATTTACACGTACATTGCATTCTGGTAAAATGTTCCTTAAAATTACAATTTTTAAAATAAGTTTAAAAAACTTTAAATATAATACTGTATATACGAGCATTATGTGAATTGTTCAAATGCGATGGAGGCCCAAGTGCATGCGATCGATAATGCCGAAACACGCACGAACGAAAAGGATATTGAATTTTTCACTTATAGATATAGCCTATACTGTATACTGTTATGTGAACTCAAAGTAATATTCGAGATCCGCTTCCATAACAGGCAAAAGAATTTTTTGTTTCGAAAAGGTCATTTTGTATTTGGCTTTATTTGGTTGGAAATTGCGAACAACTTGCTTGAAATGAAGGAGAAAACCAAAATGCTTTATTTAATTAACTGACATCGTAACCAAGCGCATACAGTCGAAACGCCTTACGACGAATCTCATGGGACGTCCAAACGTGTTCGTTTAAACCGTAGTTCGTGTTAAAAGAAGTCATGATTTTAACAATAAGAACTATAGTTTCATCGATGTTTAGATGAAACCCTACCTCACAAATATCAATGGGAAGGTGCGGCAACTTTTATGGGGGAATTCCCCGTAAATGACACGTGTACGGCCTAAACTTTTGCATACCTAAATTAATTTTTATTTTTAAATTAATTTTAATTTTACCTAAGGTAATTTTGTTTAAATTTGTATATGCCTACCTAAAATTCGTTCTACCGTACACTAAGAAATAATGGTGAACTTAGGTGTTTTTTAACACCCAAAGCTATTTGCTTGTCTCTTTTGAGGTAGCCTATATTGAGGTGTTTAAAAATATTTTGGTATTTACAAACACCTAATGGTATTTTTAAACTCCTAAAAAGGTGTTTTGAACAAAAAAAACGTTGAAAAGGGGTTTATAGATACCCTTTATGGGAAACCCAGGAAAAGGCACAACTAGTGAGGTTCTCTGAAGCGAGTCGAGATAGCAGAGTGGTAGCGTGAGGTATCCAAGAATGGTAGGTTGCAGGATCTAATCCCGGTAAATTTCAAGAATAAATTTGGAAATAAAACTATGTACGGCACGTTATTACTATGTATGTTTCCATTTACATATCCGCTAGTAGGTACACACCAAGGAAACCTTGGTGACGTAACTGGAATCGGCAGATTTTTGAGAGAAAAAAAAACACCTTTTATGGTATTTTGGAACACCTCTTATGGTATTATGGATGAGGTATTCCATAAAACCATATCTCAGAGGTTTTCCATAACACCAAAAAAGGTGGAGTATTTGTGACAAGCAAAACACCTTTTTTTGGTATACTGAAGTACCTTTTTTTCTCAGAGTGTAACGTAGCGCGAATGCTCAGGAACTCGAAAATCCATTCAATATAGTCGAAAATTTGTAACCCGAATTCGGAATTCGTCTAAACGAAGATATTAACATTATTCGTTCATTTATCCATGTAGGACGCGTGGGACTGGAAATGAGTTCGTGCTATTCATATGAGAATTTTTTATGAAGCGAGTTAGGGTTATGGCGACTATATGTAGCAGAAAGCGTTTTGTGTGCTCGAGTATGCGAGATGCTGTGAACAGCTAGCATTGATTGGGACACAGTTCAGCTTTTATGGACTATCGTGAGTCGTGTGACACGATGATCTCACATTGAACATTTGTGATGGTACGATTAAAAACATGCACATTTTCACTTTCTCTTCATGTGTCATTTACTATTGTATCTGTAATACCATCCAAAATATGTCTTTTCAAAACCCGATGATTCTTTCTTCAGGTAACTTTGCCTGGTAAACATGCAATGTAACTACGTGATCTTTTAAAATTCTACAACAATCGGGGTTCGTCCGTCACAATTTCCACGGTGACCGCTTACTTATTCTTGATCTAATAAAACTCTGTAAAATGGAATAAGGCTGAGAAATGAACAGCTGTAATAAAAGCAGTCCAGCATCCTGTTCTTAACGGCAACAAAAGCACTCATATACCGAGCGTGTAGCATTAATGGGTCTTGTATATCCCTTTTACTCGAGAGATTTTCTTGCTTTCAGAATCCTTTTCCGTATATGGATTCGGAATTGGCCACTCGATTATCGGCAATCGAATTTTTATTCGACCTCGTGTATAATTCCATTGGCCAAGCAAACTAGGATTCGTTAAGAGGATTTGTAAACGGTGTTAACGCGCATTAATGGCCACTTTGTCTGAAGCTTGTCAGACATTTCGATTCAATTATTTACGAAAGGATAATTTCACGTTCAAAAAGACGATGTATTACGCATTTTCACATTTGTTGTTGTTGCACCGATGATTGAATATTTTTGTGTAATATGGAATATTATGGATATTTGCATTCTACATGTTTGTGTACATTAGAGAAAATATATTGCGTAATATGGCACCCGTTATAAGGTCTCCACATTTACTACTGTAAATGAATCGGTAATAAGGTAATTTTTATATACGAGACGGACATGAATAGGCCTAGTTTTTTTTCAGTTAGAAGTATTTTTTAACTGAAAATTAAATTCAAAAAATTAATTAGTTTAAAAATATTAATATCATCCTAACAAGCTTTTCGAATCGTACTTTGGATAGGCGTTTGGTAGTATTTTGAAAAGTTGACTTTCATGTGTGCAAAATTGACACGCTGCATGCATGCATGGTTTTAAAAAATTCACTAAAGTTTGTGTTTAAACCAATTAATTCATTCGTTTTGCGCGCGTGACTTCACGACTGACAAAGTACGATTCGTAATTGCTTCTGCCTGAGGTCTGCTACTATGATTACTTGAAATCAAGAGAAAGCAATGAAATGGCGCAATAAATATCCCGCGTACATCCATTACGCGTGCAATCTGCTAACAGCGTACATGTATTGCCAAATTCGTAAAAACATTTCCAAGCATTATTATTAAAAAAAAATGGAAAACAGAGCAGTTTGGTGCAACTTACCGATTTTTTGCAAGAAAGCTCCGTAGTTGTTATGAACATCAGCACTGTCAGGCTCTAATTGGAGAAGAGACTTATGGACCCTTTCCGCGTCTTCCAATCTTCCCACCTCACTGTACATCGCAGCTAAATTGGTATAAGCATCTGTATAGGTGGGCTCCAAAACAACAGCTTGTTCCATAAAACGGATGGCTGTTGGCATTTGGGCTTCCTTACTGTCATTGAAAAAAATCCAATAACTTACTGCAGATTAGTTCTTCGGAATAGCTTTTAACGTATTAGGTTCATATTAAAATCCAAATAACACATCGTGTGTAATGACACGCTGTAACAGCAGTTTGCAAATTCAAAAATTGTCCCAGGACGAATTGTTGTAAACGTGGCGTATCGGACATCTCTTATTGAAAAGTCTTTCAAATTTGAAATTAAAATGTTTTCGTTTTGGGGGTTTTGAAAAATCAACTTCTCGGAATAGGCATAGAAATATTAGACAACGTTACTTTTAAGTCGAAATTTTAAGCAGCCATGCGTGGTTTAGTGACAATCAAATTACAAAGTAATATTCAGACGTTAACATCTTTTTCGAAATGTCAAGTGATCCTTGGCTTTCTGGAGTAGTTTTCAATTTGTATCAACATATTGAAGTATACAAATAAATATTAAAGTACATACATTCAATAACTAATGCTTATATTTCGCGAATATTATTTAAAATGTGGCGTATGTTGTACACGTTGTATCGACAATCATGACAATCAGACAAAAGCCTTACGAATCGTACTTTGGCAATAGTGAAGTTACTTGTTCAATAGGAATGCACTCATTGGTTTAAAAACAGCGATTATCTTGAGTAAATATTTGAAAACAATTAGTTCGACAATTCACGACGACTTCACGATCTGTCAATTAAAGTACGATTCGAAAGCGTTTGTCTGAATATGTAGCGGTATATCAATTTTCCATGCCAAATAATGCTTAATGCAAACGATTCCTGCCTGGTATAATCTGGCTTTTTTTTTTTTTTTTTTTTTTTGGTAGAAATCATATAAAAACTTAACTTCATTTATCGAAATATGATTTTATGACAATAAACCGATTACCAATTTACATTATTAAGGCAAGAGGGAAAATAGATTGGCATTACCTAAGAAGGTTTCCCATGTTGAAATGAGCTCGAGCATGAATTGGATTAATACGAATCGCTTCCATGAAATGGAATTTTGCTACAATTGAATCCTCCTCTAAAGTTCCTAAATTATTGTGAGCGCTTGCATGTTCGGGCCATAGTCTGTAATAAATAATGCATCCTATATGTTCAACTTGGGTCAATTAATTCAACTGAAGGGAAAATCTTGCAGTCATTACATGAATTTGTAGATGAAGAAATGTTATACAATATAGTAATAAAAATGGTGTACATTGAGTACGATTGTACGAGCCAGGCAAGCAGATGCAAATATTTAAACATTAAATGTATAAATTCAAATCCTTCTAAGCTATAAAAATAACGTTAAATCATGTGTTATAAGATGCTACGCGTGGAAACGTATAAGTAAACTAACTTAAATATGACTTCTACATTATGTTCAGACATGCGTGCCTTAATTATAAATTACAACGGTTTTACTTTGTTTAAATTGAAATTTATAAAAATAGGATAAGCAAATCGCGTCTCGTAGCATGAATTATGCATGCACTGCAATGTACAAAAATAATTTTGAAACATCTAATAATTGTGTCATCGATGACCTATTTCGGAAACAGTGAATCTTTACACTATTTGTACTAACAAATACACGTACGTAAAAGGTTACATTTTGGGTGAAGTTCTAGGGTTTAAAAAAGAAATAAGGCAGACCTTACCTTAAAGTTTCCTCGTAATGCTTTATTGCTTCCTTCACATTTCCCAAATCGTTTTGGAGGTTAGCGAAGTTGTAATGCATTTTAGCATTATGAGGCAGGGTCTCTAACCCAGATCTGAATACGAAACATCCAATTAACATTCTAATGCAGCTATGAAAATCTGAATCTTTGTCGGGAAGTACAGGTAAATCGATAATGAAGTTTGGCGTTGCGAAATTTCACATTTCTTGCTCGTGCTTTTTTTTCTTATTCAACAATCTCAAAAAGACTATCCAGAAATTTGTAAATTACTTAAGATAAATTCACGGGAGAAATAATAATTTTGGATAACATGAATGTTATTTGTAGATTGTAGGTGAAACGTGGATTTCATTTTGAATACTGTATGTCGTAATACCAGTGCTTAAGGGTAGGATTTAAAAAAAAACAATTACCTGAACAAAGCTTCTCTCGTATTCCATACCCTATTTCGACGAATTGTTTTTAACACGAAAAGAAGGATAAGTACAATAACTCCTCCAATGACGAATCTTCTCCACCTTTTATCGAGCATTAACTTCTGTACGCCATGTGCCACTAAGATGCAAAAGCCCATGCTAAAACAATAATAAAATAGCTAGTCGTACTTAGAATGAAACTTGATAACTTATAGTAGAATTTATATCCATTACAACAAATGGATATAATTGTCAAAAAGATCTAAATATGCGATTGTGCCAAGAAAACATGGGCTGACTGCAAGTATTCATGTTTCTAAATAAGGCAGAAGCAGATTACTGCACGCATTTTCAAAGATGCAGCTATGTCAAAATTAACGAATTATTTTTTAAACGGAACTTCAATTTTAAACCGACATCTGAGTATGCCTGAAACGTTGTTTAAGTGTCAAATATGGCTTCTGAACAATAAACGCAATGTCGCTTCGGGACTTATGTTAAAACAAAGGCAAAATAGCCATGCATCACTTTGTTACACCTTATACATGTATAAACAAACCAAAAGATGGAGTCATTGTTAAATGCGTCTATTAAACATTAAATGCATCTGCATATATTTGCGACGAAAAGAAATTTACTGATCGTATGAATGACAGTATAACCTTAAAATTGCTCTTCGGGGAATTGCGAATGAAAATGCGTGCAGTGGAACGAGAATAAGATGACACCTTGGGGAGTCATAAATCCGAGTTTTACCACCCAAGAATTCTTAGTAGCATATATGTAGACTCATAAGTATGGGAAAATATAATCTCAACGTAAAAATAGAATCGAATCGTTCATTCAAAGTCATATTGCAACAGATCAACTTAAGACAAGCTTCGCGCGGTAACAAGTAATATCATTGCTTTCTATGCAAGGCATTACATCGAAAATATTGGAAATACAGTATATACTTTTTATGGCTAATATGATATGAACGGTGTTGCTGGATTTTCAATATATTATTTTAAAAAATATAAAATTGCAGATATTGCATTTCTATAACGCGCGATTACAACTTGTATTGTATTTACACATAATGTAACGTGATGCACTGTATAGACATAATAAACTATGAGTTTATTTTCTTGATCAGAGCACGGAGAACAATCCAAATCACAAAATAAAGACAAACTATCAGAAAAATCATGTTTAAATTTTTTCCTTCGATACCTCCGATTGATCTCAATGATCATTACTAAATTCATGTCAGAATATAAAGATTATACCGCAATTCATTCATTCCTGCTCCTTCAATATTGATATAAAATGTTGAGACGAAGTTTTTGTAAAACATTCTCTTTGTTTCCATAAAAGATTATTTAATATCGTACATCGCGCAATATCATTTCGATCTATAGTAGTAAAATATTCCGGGGCGAGATTATCTGATTTGATAAGCGGTTCATTTTCTCTTCGTTTACAAAATAATATATAATTAAACAACGGATAATTCTAAATTGCAGTAATGTGTATGATAGCCTACAAACTTACTACAAAAATGGTCGACGACTTCACGCAGTCTATACAATTGTTCAATTGTATTGCGAGATACCAGTTGGGTCACGACACAATAAAATATTCTACAGCCATTTTATTGCCCATAAACTATCACGAGACCTTAAATATATTTTTCTTCTATTTATTCAGTTCCAATCTTTCTCCAATCGATTTCCATTCTCGCACTATATTTTATGGCATGAAACCACAGTATAAAGTACCGTTATTCCAACTCTTCGGTTAGATTTTTCAACACATAGGATGTTGATAAATCATGAGTGTATTCTGGTGTAATCATTTACGTAAACCCAGGGTGTCTAACGCTATAACAGAATGCATTATTTAACAGGATTTTAAGGAGAATATTTTATATGTTGCAACCTTTTTAAATACTGTAAGTACCGGATATGATATAAACAAATAAAGCAATAAAGAGGAAAATGGGTGTAATTAATTATACCAAAGTACTAGCTTCTTGTGTGACTACAGTAGAGTTAAGATTATCAGTAATTATAGAAGCCTTTTATCATCGCATAGTTCTTGTAACTACATGTAGTTGAGCGAAAGATATTACTTGAAACTTTGCTAAAATCGAGTGTATGAGGCCCGTTTTCAATTAAATAATTAATTTACAGGAACAATTCTTACCTAGGGAAATATAAAATCCTTTCGGCGACGACAAACCCCACCGTGACGAATAAGTTTGAGGCAGGTAAAAAAGGAAGCAGTGTAAACAACAACCCCAGGCACAAGGCACATCTATCCGCATCCTGCAATATGCGAACCAAAAGATAATTAATATCATAATGACTCCTTAAATCAAGAGTATGTATGAAGCTTAATTAAAACCGAAGATCACGAATAAACAAATTAAGAGGACATAGAACAACTTAGATGCGAACTTTAAAGCGTATATTTTTTTCAGTTTCATTTTCATTTACAAGTATGTTTTCGTAGTGCGTAAAATTTCCAAAAAAAAAGTCAAATTGGGTATTGAATTATCGAGTTTTACATGCATACACCAATCTCACATTCCTAAATTGTATAACTAGTTACGGTCGGTAGGTATTCTTGACGTTTATATACAGGGTGTTTCATAAGTAATAGTCAACAATTGTAGGGGTTGTAGAGGGTAGTAAACTGAACATGTTTAGTA
>JAQGAO010004523.1:0-15029 GCA_034697705.1 Ommatoiulus sabulosus
CACCTGATGAAGACGTAGGTTACGTCGAAACGTTGTGTTTTTTAGAAATTAAATCTTTATGGTTGCGGTAATTTCAAAGCGTTTAATTGCAAATTTCAAATAATGTTTAATATTGAGTTTGAGGGAAAATATTGCTCGCGTGTATTATTTCTTTCTGATTTTTGTACAAGTTGTTAATGTATACATGTACTTTGAAGTCTGATTGATATACACGTATCCCATGCATATGCTTGCGGATATTTTTTGTTAGAATTTGTTTGCTTATAAAAAAATAAGCTGAAAGCTTTTAATCGTGGTCCGGTCGTGTAAGTTCATATGGGAGATATTTTTAACCTCGGTTAACCTTTTTATCGCCCATTTATCTATTTGAATCAAAGAGAAATAGCAATTTTGTCACTTAGCAATCGCACCGTGATTCATTCATGTGCATTGATCGACTTTTCCAGCCAAACAAAAGTGATTTACAGGGTGTTTCGTAAACAGATAACGAGCTATGTTACAATAATACATGTATAACAATTAACGATAATAAACTACAAACCCGCAATTACTCATGCCAATTAGTGGTACATCTTTCTTGCTGATGAGAACACGCTCCATATAGTTATGCATACACGGTGCACATGTCTAACCAATTCTATAGCGGGCTTTAAGTTTCCCAAATTCTATAGGGGAACCAATATAGGGGATTGCTGAGTAAAAGTTGGGTGATTAACCAGATATATAGTCTTCCGCAGTATGTGAACATATTCTGTGTAACTCTAAAAATCCTAAACTCGAATATGAATCCGAATGGTGATTTAATTCTTTTTTGAAATAAGTTGAAAATTGATATATACATGTATGTTGAGGATATGTTTAAAAAAAACTATTTTATAAATCCATTTATATATACACTGTAATTCAAAAGCACTTCCGTACAAAAAAAAACCTATATCCTTCAAATGTTTTCGATATATTTGAACTTTAAATTGAAGACACTTTTTGCACGCATGCTTTGTTGGGCATTTTGTCATCATAAATTAACGATTGCGCAAATTGAAGCAATATACATGTATGACAACGCGACATAATTTACAAAACGTCACATTTACAACTCCGAACATTCGTGAAATGTTTACGAGACTTGACAAAGAGATAATAGAAGCACGGACGTATTTCCTCCCAATTGATTTTCGATGAGGTTTTCTATTGATATCACTGTTCCGTCTGTTGAAAACTCGCATTTCCAAAAGTTGAATAGAATATTTTCAATTTAATTGGAGCTGGTGTTAATTATTATTCGGAGTTTTTTCTACGTGCTATATTCTCCGTCTCTGGAGTCCACGCGACTGAAAATTTCTTTGTAGTGCATCCAAGTTGCTATTTACTTAGTTTTTATGCGCTTTTCTCCTGCCTCGGTTGGGATATAGGAGGACATAAGTGCAGGTTAGGACTATAAGGTATCCAGGCGCGACTAGAAAATGAAATTCAGCTCATGTTTGTTGGAAGGGAGTACTCGCGGAATTGGATCCTGTAGGCCTAAGATAGCGAGAGATGAACAACACACTCGATTCAATTAATCGATTGTTTCCTCTAAAAAAAAGGAGGGTCGGAAAAACTCGATGGATCGTATAGGCTAGCTCGTACATTGGTTTTTCTGTTAAGGCCCGTGGAGGCTGCATAACAATATTTTATTTCGACATCTATACAAGCTCTTTTCCGTGTAATAAAATTTGCCATTTGTTTTTATATCCATTGAATTCCCAACGCAAACTTCTGAATCCATTAAAAAGAGCAGTATAACTTTCGGGAAATCTGACAGGATGAGAAATTTGCCAAAGCCCATTACGTTGTGTCGGACTATAAAGGGTATATACGAGGCCTGGAAAACCTGGAAATGTCAAGGGTTTGACCTTCCGAATTGAAAAAACCGCGTGGAAATTTCCATCTTTTAATATGTATACGCTTAACAAGAGGATATTGTCACCAGTTTCATCTCATTTTAAAATGAAACCATGCATGGACGGGAAATTACATTAGGGGGACATTCAAAAAAGACGTCCTCAAAATTTTTCCAAAATTGGATTTCTCCTTCATATTCGGACGTCCGAAACTAACAAAATTTATTCGGAAAATTTTGAAACTTTTGCAAATTTGTACCCGGAAAACGTAAATTTTGTACAATGTACTTTGAAAGGGTTGAGAATTTTGCCAATTTGTCCTCAGAATCTGTTGGAGATTTTGCAAATTTCTCCTCGGAAACTCTTGAAAATGTTGAAGATTTGTTCTCGGGGAAAAAGTCTAAAGTGTTGCAAATTTGTCCTCGGGAAAACGTGGAAATTTGTGCAAATTTGTCCTCGCGAAAAAGTGGAAAAATTTGTAAAGATGACCTCGGAAAAGGTTGAAAATGTTGCAAGTTTAATTATGCTCGAGAAAAATGAAAATTTTGCAAATTTGTACTGGAAAAGTTTGTGAATTTGACTCTGATCGAGCTTTTATACAAGTTCTGACTTTTCCTGGACTGGAGGTACCCTGTTTACTATATAACTTTTGCAATTTATAACCCACCTATGCGATATTGCACTAAATTTCCCTTTTACTTTGGGAACCGATTTTATTTGGCATTTTTTTTTCAAGTGAACGTCGGAGTTGGTCATACCCCTCTCCCTTCCCCTATCCACATTGTGTCAGTGACCCAACCTATCCCATGAGGACGTCCTTTTCGAATGGCCCCTTCCGTCACAAATTTAATCCGTATTGTAATTCTTGCCCAACTTTTTAAATAGTTTTAAGAATACGCGTATATTTGTTGCCGCGTGTGATTCGAAGCATTTCGAAAATGTCATCAGTTTAGCACGCGATGTTGTTAAAATTATATAATCAAAATTTATAAATGTAGGCACTATACATATTTATAATGACGAATACGAGTATCATGCTTATATTGTAATACAGTACGTCGAACCTCGTTAAGACGAATCTTGAGGAGGTGAAAATATGTTCGTTTAAATCGTATTTCGTAGTATCAGATGCCAGAAATTAACATGATTTCAACGATAAGAACTATAGTTTCATCGAAGTTTGGATGAAATCCTACCCTATGTATTAATGTGAAGGTGTTGCAACTTTTATATGGGGAATTCCTCGTTTTAACACACCTATTTTTTTTAAAAAATTCTCTAAAGTTCCTTTTAACGTATAGCATATAGCGCGAACAATCGGAAACTCGAAAATTCATTCGTTTTAGCCGAAAATTTGTAACATCCGATTTCGGAAATCGTCTTAAATGAAAAAAAATTAACATTATCGTCCATAGTACGGGGAAATGAGTTCGAACTATCAGAAATTCGTATAAAGCGAGTTCTTGTTAATGAGGTTCCACCGTTTAGTTCAGTTTACGAGTCAAATTCTGTCTTTTTGAAACACTACTTCAAGTGTTAATCATAAAATGAAGGTTAAACACAAAATGTTAATTTTACCCTAACGACGCTTTTTAACTTAATCAACTTGGTTGAATATGCCAGGAATATAATGCGTAAACCTCGCAATTACTATATTTGAAACCATAAAATCAAGACAGTAGTTTCCTCCTGTCCGTGAAATAAGATAATTGGAAACGAGGTTATTCAGGATTCAAATCTGAAACAAGATGCGACTTTTGTTCATCGTGAATCCAGTAAATTACGCGTATCAAATTAAAAATTCCGTTGAAATAGTTACATCGGTTTCTTATTTCGTACGCTTGCACGTCTCATATTGTTTCGATGGTTTTGTTTGAAATAGTTATTTTTTCATTAAGAGTTGGCAAATGATTGGCAATTAAATTCAACGCTCTCGACTAACAAGAAGATAAAAAATGGTGTTATCAGACAGTTTTTCATTCAATTTGAATAACTATGGGTTGGATAAGCACGCTGCATGCCTAGCACGTTGTTTTCTTAGAATTTGTTGAAAATGAAGGACAATATTCTAAGCAGCGCTAGGTTGGTCGGTTGTTATTTTTTATGTTGTACACTCACGAGCTTTTAAAAATGTTCAATATGGTTGCTTATAGGTGATAACATTTTAATAAAGACTTTCCCGGATTACACGCCAGGTCCATATTTCAAAATAACTGGATTTTGTGATATTGGTTTTGAGATTTATAACGTTCCTCTGGTAAACGTAAAAACTTGTTATTGACGCGTGCTTTCCATAAACCAATAAGATTCTTTGCATCACGAATAGAATTCACCCTTTATCTTCTAAAAAGTTTTTTAATTGAAATGTATAGGAAAAGTAAGTTAATCCTAGAGAAATAACCTCGTCTTTATGACTTGTCCGCGCATTCCTGGAAATGTTAAGTGAATCTGATTTAGCCTAGAGCTTGGCGAGATTTTGACAACATTTTGCATTGCAGTACATCTAAGTAAACGTTTGATGGGAGTATTCTTGGAAATAAATAAAAAAATACACATTTTACAAGTATTTTGGGAAAGCAGAATAGATGCATCTTGCACGAGAACTTAATGTGGATATTTTTAATAAACATGACGGTAAATGGATACACATAAAGTTATCGTTCTTTTTAAATCTAAAAACTTTTATAAACATTATGTTCAGTCGGATTTCCAACTGTCCATGTTTGGAGTCTCTCTGTATGGAAATACCCGAAATCAAAAGAAAATATTCTCAGTTCACTGTGACTATTAAAATTGTACGTTTTCAATTTGGTCGGACTATTCCATTAAGATGTAGTCACTGTTTCGTATCTTTTTGTTTTTGGTAATTATTAATTGCTATAGAACAGAATTTTGATGCACCCTATATTGACCATATCGTTGATTTATTTCTCGACATAGATCAATTGTCATTGTGTCTCGAAATTTTACTTGTGGTCAAAGATTGATTTTCAACCTTTTAAGAAACACAAAGCAGCTATTGAAACAAACATAAATCAATCGAAACCATTACTACGTATACATATAAGAACATATATATGAATTGAATTTGTTTGTTTCCATTTGTTGTTAGTGATCGCGGCACTAATTGTTTCGAATAGATAGTTTTTTTTATTGTAATTGTAGTAGAAACTTTGCGTCGTGTTCAGATTTGGAACTTAAGTTCACCTTAATCGCATTTGTAATTGCACTTACATTTATTTCCTTTGAGAATTGACTTTTACTTTTAAACCATTTTCTCTATTAAATTAACTCGTGTATTCCTCCGCAATATTTCACCAGCAATGTTGGTCAAAATTCAACCTCTTATTTTGGGTGTACTGTAATTTTTCTTTACGCAAGTCAATTGCTTCACTGTCAGATAATTTTCATGGTTTTCATCATGGTTTTCTCTATTTTGAGTTTCCGTGCTTTTGCATTTCCATACGATATTGAATATGGTTTAAAATAAATACTTAAGCTATCAATTTTAACTTTTATTATTACGATAAATGATTGTCGTCTAGCCGTATGAGAGTCCTTAGCAGACACTGGAAAACATGTCACTTAGCAATTCAAATTTTTCGGAGATAATGTTGAGATCTCGAAAACTTTGAAAAGGTGGGTGTTTCTGAATTTTGCATGTTTATCGTGGTCTAGACGCTGTAACATAGACAAATGGAAAAATAACTCGAGGATAATTTTTATTTGGGTGCCCAACTTGGAGAGGTTTATCCGCATTCGTCTCGGGCGTGTTCAGGAAATACCTGGGGAGATCGCGTGAAAATCAAGCTAATATTTAAGAAACGTGAGGAACCTCATCTGTAACCCAGACACGAACCCATTACCGAGCAAGTCCATTATTTGGTGGATTTGTTGGGTTTCCACTTTTAGACTCATCAATAAAAGTACTGAAGGGACTTCGCTAATTCATCACGGGAAATACTGCTGCTGCTGCTTTTAAAAATAAATGCGGACCAACGATTAAATTTGTATTAGATTGGCCTACTGACGTCATCTCGGAACTCGCGTTTCTACGCCTATGCCAGTTAGACACGCGCATGCGCGCTGTTAAGTGCTAAAGTTCCGTCCCTCATTTTTCATAGGCTAATAGAAATGCCGTATTTATCCCGTATTTTTAATACTTCGTCGTATACTGTATACCTGTATGTTGATTCAAATATGACGCATAAAATGGACAAAAATTTGAAGAAAATACATGGAAATCTTAATGTTAAATTATTTATTCCACTGGGATGATCAATGTGAGGTCAATGGTTTATACTTAAATACTTTGCGTTAAGTTCTAGTTTAGCATCCCCTAAAGAAAAATGCTAAAATACTTTAAATCCTTAACAAAATTTCATCGAGGAGTTTCCTAATTGGTTTGTTTTCTCGAAATATTATTTTTTATTATAATTTAAGTCGTTACGTTTTCTTCCATTAAGAAATTCACGAGTCCCGGTTTTTTTTTAATTTTAAATTTTTATCAAACGTGCCGAGACCTAAATACTTTATTGAGTATGTACATGTATTGTAATTCTTATTTGCTTTCATGGTTGAATTTCGCTTTATGAGGTATTCTTGAAATCAATATTTTTTTGTACAAAAATACCGAATAAATGAGAACATTTTGCGTATGTTGCCCCCTGATCACCCCTCAAAGAAAACAAGCATTACATCCGGGTATTGCGGGAAAGCTTTAAATTCTTGCTTGGGAAGTTTTGATTTACCAAAGTGCTTTCTTTTAACTTCTTGTTTGGATTAGCCATTTGTTTTATGGTTGTAATATGGAAGTTTGCCTCGCTCAAATATCATAAATTCATACCCTAAAGACTTTCGTAACTGTGCCTTAAATGTGGGGAGGGTCGACGGAAAATGTGGGTTGCACGCAGAAATGTAAACATTTCATCTAAAATATGCTTATGAAACACGAATCCAAAATGGTATTAATACCTTCGTAATTAGTTTGTTTAACCAAGTAGAATTGATGACTTCTAGTTTTTATTTTTTTCTAGAATGTACCGGGTATATTAGTTTTTCTAGCAGTAATTTACGATTGTCGCTGGCCGTTAAGGCTCACTTTTTTACTCGGTTAATTTTAAGTTTTTGTTTATAGATTTCAGCCCCATAAGCCCACGCTTCGACTTAAATTGTCAAGCTGTTCTTGGAATAGCGTAAGAAATGTTATTGCCTTATAAGTTTTCGAGCCAGTTTTGTCTCAGTTTCCTCATTTTTACGTTATTTTTCTAATATTATAGATTTGTTTGGAAGTTAGAAGGCATATTACATACAATGTATACTGTACATGTACATGTGACATACCTTTCGCAAATTGCGTTGTAATTTATTTAATTTATTTAATTAATTCAATTTCAAAGTAAAATTCTTTTCCGCAGGTTGAATTTTGGCCAACTGTAATCACATGTACTTAACAATATGACTGCAAATATCGTTATGTACTTTGCACTAAATATCATTTTCTGGTTTTATAGGACATTTATACGTGAAAATAGTTTGCGGCTCACGCATCGTGATATACAGAATGACTAGAAATGATGAACGACAGTCTTTTCGACGATGAATAAGGTAAGCAAACGTAATTTAATAAATTGAAACATGTACAGTATAACCTTATAGCAAAGTAGATAACATTGCTATGCTTTAAAAAAAATGGTTTTGGCTCATTCTCGTATTCATGAAAAGATTCCGCTTTCGTTTTTGTAAATTAGTTCGTCGCTTTGTTCAAATTGTCAGATAAGCCCTTTATGACTACTTGTGCTTTAAGCAAGCCACATGAAACGACTTATATATTAAAAGATTAAATGACTTGGTCTTTTCTTTACCATAAACCACTTATACAGGGTGAACTTCAATAACGCAACTTTTCATGTAATAAAGTATTGGAAATTCGTGTATTTAAGCAAACATTGTAGTCTTTGAATAATGTAACGTAATCCATCCCATAAAATACATCAAATGGGAATAATTTAAGAAAATGGGGATTTTGATGATGCCGCGTGTAACATGTTGTGAGCGTTTACTTTGCAAGTTCAGATCGATTTTGATGGTACGTAAACTTAACCGTTATTTACTGCCCTAATTTTACTCGCGCCTTTCTGGGTCGAAAATAGGCTCGTATTTCATCTGCATAAATGGGTTTCCCTTATTTCTGATCTTGCAAATGTTGTCACTTTCATTAGTTATGGGTGAATTGAGGGTTAGGATTTATCACGACATGCATTCCTTGCAGATTATCGAGATTAACCTTAGATTGAAAAAAAAATGTTCCAGCTTGAGATTCTTGATCTGACGAGATGGAATTTTGGGATACGTATAATTACAGGATGTCTTTTGAAATCTACTGTACTTGTGTTGATTGCTTTTTGAATGTTTTTGGAATGCATGGCACGTAAATAAATATCCATGAATTTGTCAGTAAGAGATTGCAAAAATTACAACTAATTATATAAAAGGATGTATGATACTGACCAGTTTCTAGACAATTTAGACAGTTAAAATTGCAAAAATTTCTTCTACGTTTGTTATTCAAAAAGTTACATAAAAGTTGAAAATGTTAAATATTTATTGATTTAAAAATTAAACACATTTAAAATTTTTACTAATGCGAGTCCTTGGGAGGGGGAGGAGTTAACTTTAATGAAATTAAGACAAGTTTACGATTGACTCTGCTCTAAAAATTCTCTTTAAGGGGTCTACATCTTGTGAAACCTGTATGGAAACAGTTTTTTTGGTTGATACATGTACATAAACAGGTACCGTAGTATCATATTTCTTGGGCAACAGTACGTAATATGAACACCACAATGTATACTCGCCGCAAAAAAATAGACAAGATTTTTGCAACTTGGAAATTCCTGCCGTATTAGGCTTACTTTGAAAGTTCTGAAGAATGTGGTACATCCCCCATGTTGGCCATGTTCAAATGTGCGCGATTACACCAGTTTGACCCTCCCTCTCACCCTCGAACGCCTTGTTTTCGAGCTTGTTTTTCGCATTTTTGGTACCCTGTGTATACGAGGAGGGCATATTGGACGTTAGTTTTTGGTGCCGGTGGTCTTGTACTACATATCGAAGTTCCTCCTCGCCATAATTCACTTACCTGCTCACCTTACTCTGGCATTTGGCCGATTTTACGATTAGGGTTGCGAACCCACCGGGGAATCCACGGCTTTTTCGACTTTCCAATTTTTTCGTTCCATCACGATGCTCCCTGTCATAACTTACAATTTTTTTTCTGTATTTTAAATTTTTTTTATTTTGACGTAAGACATTGGCGCGGTTATGGTTTTCCACTTCTTTGGCCCTGCAAAATTTAAACACAAAAATGATGTCAAACTTAAAATTGTAGCAATTCTGGTAAATACTGCCTATATACTGTATACGTCTAAGTGTATAAAGCTACAGCGCTCACCGTATACTGTACGTCCACACTGGTGGAAACGTAGAGGAACCTTTTTTTGCTTAGTGTTGCTAGTTGTTTCTGGAATCATAAACCTATGTTAACATACTGAAACATTCTATCCACACCGAAGAAACTTATTTTAGGAAGATTATACTAAAGTTGCCTCTGTTCCCGATTACTGAAACATTGTCTACACCAAAAAAGCAACTTATAAGAACAGCATATACAAGTACATGTACTTCAGTTTTATCGTTTCTATTCAGTAAACAAGCAACGAGCTGTTCACTGAATCAGCAACCTTCCAGAAAACAAATGATTATACTCATGTTGCTGAACTTACTCGATCTTTATCACTTGTTATGGAAACTGCAAACTTAGGGGGACTTTTGTTGCCGTATCCCTAAAAAATAAGGATTTTTAGGAACATATTGGAACACCTTGATGGAACGAGCAACAGAAACAAAGTTACTCTATGTTTCATACAATTTGGACGCAACTTTAGATTTTCAAGAAAATGAGATCTAGGATTCAATTAATTTCTCCAATTCATCATTCTTCAAATCTTCAAAGTCTTCATTTTCATTCTGAAATTCCATATTAATTAATGTTAGAAATGTCTACATACATGTACGTTATGGCCAACAACGCAAAAAATATTGTAATTGATTACCATGTTGCCAGTGTTATCGTGTACTAATTTAACATGAACCTGGTTTTAACATATTCTTCTCGTTCTGGGTAACGCACGTGTTAATTCTATGGCACGTTTTCTGTATGTAGATAGGGGAGGAGTTTTAAAATGCAAAAATGGCTAGTTTATTCACCACAAAAGGAGTACACCGTGCACCCCTCTTCCCCATCTGTGTCCACATTTACGATTCTTGTTTATAATGGAAAGATATAAAATAAATCATACGATGCATCGAAGGTTATTAAATTAAAGCCAGAATGGAGGAAAGAAGCGGGTGCTTGTTCGTTAAAGAACTGGTTGATAAGATGTAAAATTAGATTTTTATACACGATATTGTTATTACCTCTGCTTCTTTAAATATACAAACCCCTTTTGTTTTTCCAGATGTTTTGGCTCTTACCTGCATGTGTTTACTCGGGTCCAGGTGCAATTTATGCTTAAAATTCCTTACGTTAGTCCTCAGTATTTCAAATTTGACTACGACTATATATATGTTAATTTATATTTAGGGGATGTCAACATCTCCTACTCTTTAAATATAAAAAATAATCTCCCCGTGAAGTCAATGGCGCTTCGACGGACGTGTTCTATGTTGCTCTAAATATACTTGAGAAACTTTAAGAACTTGTAATATTATTTAGAAAACACGTTTCGAATAGTATGAGAATTTAGCGTGTAATTTATGGCGGCTACAGTTTTACACGTACCTTCCATTGACATCGTTAAAATTTTACACGTTCGGTACTTTTTGGCGACAGTTCTCGTTCTATTTTTGATTTTTGCCCCCCTCTCGTTATTTTACATTGTTTCATTTTCACCGGCATTTGCTAATCTAAAGGCCGGTTGTACCAACTTAGGTTATAATCTGAGGATTACTAACTAACTTGGGGTTAAAAATTGACTCCAGGTTAACCTTTGGGTTAGATGTTTCTGTTGCACCAATTAACTCTTGCTGAAATATCCCCAGGGTTATGGAACCCATGTTTAACCTGCTGAAACCAACATGGAGGACAGAAAAGGGACTAACTTTGACCAATGCTGCCAGATTGCACATCCTGGATTCACCTGCATGTGACCAGGTGGTGTAGCATGCTCAATTCCCTAGCTTTATCAGATTCATCTGTAGTGTCCGCCATGTTGTTTTTCCTAATACAACATAAATCTTCATTTTTTCCCTAACCCGTGTTTGTGCAACACAACAGTAGGTTAACCCTAGGTTATTCTTAACCTCTGTTGGTGCAACCGTACCTTAAGCTATGTTCACATTGGCGGAAACAACAGAGGAACTTTTTTTCTGTTACTTGTTCCCATATACGTTTCCGAATCCGAACGTTGCTTGAAGTTCCTTATTGTTTATGGCAACATAAACAAAATTTCCCCAAAGTTTCCTGTTTCCATAAAACGCGGTAAAGATCAAAGAAAGTTTCGCAACAGGGGTATTGATATGTTTCCTGGAGGGTTGCTTATTTAGCGTGGACATCTTGTTGCTCGTTCCACTCAGTCGCTTTATTCATTACCTATGAAGCGAGCAAACTCGAACAAGTTGTTCCTATAAGTTGTTTTTTCAGTGTAGACAGAATGTTTACATAAGTATATGTTTCCAGAAACAACTAGCAACAAAAAGTTCCTCAGTTTTCTCCAGTGTTGGCGTATAGCTTCAGACGTGCTTTTGGAGACACGATGTTAGTAATACGCACGTGACTTTACATACACAGTATGCATTGTGTGATTCGTGTTCGTATTCATTAACGCTGTTTCAATTTTGCAAGTTTTTCCAAATCAACACAGATGGCGCTGCGGCGTTTGTCGCGTTTTCTCGCGTGTTTTCAACACTCTTGATCGGGGCAAAGGTCACCATCAGACGCGTTGCACGCCACGTGTTGGCTGGCGTTCGTCGTTAATTTTGAGCAGTTTTTGAGGATTTCATCTCCGTTTGCGTCGAGCACCATTTCGCAGCGATTTTATGGGCGAGTGACGTCATCGGACGCGTTGACTTTGGTCGTTAACATTTCATGGAAACAGCTGAATCGGAGAGTAAATAAATTCGTTTGCCTTTTAATAAACAGTTCCCTAAAAGTTTATGGCAATGGCCTATATGAATGAGGAGGAGGTTTTGCTCTGCCTAAGTTTTAGTACGCTATAAGACACATATGTGTGCCATAGAGGCGATTACCGTTTAACATTGACACACACAGGGGTTCGTAAAAAAAGGTAATCACCAGTAAAAAATCGTGTTTATTCTTAGTAGCTATGGGGTTATAAAAACGGGGATTCTCGTAATGCGCGCTTGCGGTGGGGAATCTTATTTGTTTAAAGGTACATAAAATAGTCGTTTTATGCAATAATCGCGTAACAAGTGTTTCATAAAAGTTGGAAAAGTGTTGCCCATAAAACAACCCTCGAAACTGTGTGTGTGGAACGAAAACAGTGGTGACATCTGGTGACTGTAGAAGGCGCGAGCCTGCATTTTCTATATATGTCTTTCTTTTCATGTATTAATATCAACCTTTACCTTGAATCTTTGATTTCGGCCTTGTTTATGCGCACCTTTTACTAATTAAAACAAGGAGGCAGCTGGAAATTTATATTTCGGAAAGCTAAGCATGCGTGAAGAAAACGAGGTTATGCGAGAACATTAGTAGCCGGAGCGAGTTTTTTTAAACAACCCTCAAATTTACACGCGTGAATATGATGTTACATTTGTAGAAACGTATAAATGCCGTTTACAGTACATGCAGGCCTACTGTATATATTTGTACTATATACTTGTATTTATAAGCCCATTCCCAATTTAAAATTGAACATGTTTAAAGAGAAACAGACCATAAAAAGTTTTTTAAAAAATAGTTTTAAACATGTTTCCATAACGATTCTGAACACAAACTTAAATTTGTTTAACATGTCCCATTTGCCTATATACATACTGTCGATCCTCGATCAAGGGACGTTAGAACTTGTTCGTAGTTCGTGTTAACAGAAGTCAGACAAAAACATGACAACAATCTTTCTTAGGAATTTGGATACACTATGAATGGGAAGGCGCTGCAACCTTTATCGGGGAATTCCCCATTTAACGTACATTTTTTTATATTGTGTAAAATTCGATTTAACGTATACATGTATGTATACTGTAACATTGCGCGAAAACTCGGAATTCGAAAATTCATTCGTTTTAGCCGAAAATTTCTAATACCTACATGTATACAGTAGCTGAATTCAGGACTTCGTCTTAATCGAAGAAAAGAACATTGTTCGTCCTTACAATAAAAATTTAACTGGAAATGAGATCGAATTAACAGAAATTCGTCTTAAAGCGAGTTCTTCTTTTTGAGGTTCCACTGTATTGCCAATTGGCCTTTCGCTGTCTTTGTACGATTATTGTCGCATCGTTACAACGCAATAGTAGTACCTTTCGTGTTAAAACCTCTGGCTAACCGCCCAAATCTCAAAACTTATCGTATTAATCTGAGAATTAAAGTAACGGCGGTTTGTACAACCACCCATTACACTTGTTTAAATAACGAGGCATGTATATATAGACTCTTATATGTCAATTGGCGATGGACTGAACGTGAAATGATTTCCTACCCTCCCATCCAGGTGCTGGAATTGAAATTTCTGTTCAATCGTTGCACGTTATGGTGTGGTTAGCGCTATTTACTCTATATGTTCTATGGGCGTTTTCAATGAAGCGAATGGCAGCAATGTTGAAAGTGCGTTTTCTCCTAACACGCGAAGTTTACATAATCATGTATGTATCCAGATGGAATTAAAACGTGTTGGTTAGCAGCGGGGAGGTTTGCTTCCTATAAGTTATGTTCACGGTTACTTCGCTATAGAGGTTTGTCATATCACCTCGAGTGCAACACAATATCCTGTAAATCTGCAAACTGTTTGGGTGGCATTATAAGTACGTGGCCAGGGCTGTAATGACCCACACCGTGAATGCATCTTGTCCTGAAAAATAAAAAGTCCCGGAGAAAAAGCTTTTTGTAAAAAGACAGTTTCCGGAATTGCCGACAACTATGGATATAATATATGCTCACGTTGTATGCGCGTTTAATTCGTATGTAAAATAAATCAGAAAGCATAACCCGAGTGGTCTTTCTGCTTGCGTTGTTGATGAGATTCTTCGATAAACTGCGATTTGTTTTATGGCCGAAGGATACTTTGGAAAATTATTTAAGAATGGTTCTGTTTTTGTAATGGGAATTGTTTTTGTGTGCAATCTTGAAAGAGTTGTAAACGAAAACTTAAAATTATAGAATTCTGTAGTTGAATTTTAGGTTTTTTTTCCTCTCAATACAAGATGAATTTCATTAGGAAATCCAAAAAAAGAAAATTGTTTGCACTTAAAATAGTGAGATTTGTAGATTTTTACTTTTCTTTAAAAAAACATTCTGTGAATTGAGAAAGTCGATCGATAGCGGTTATGGTAAATTTGTTTTTAGTTTTTCGTATTATCAGAAAACATGATTTCAACGATAAGATCTAACTGTACGAAAAACAATTCAACATGTAATTACACTGCAATGTTTTATTACTTTACAGTTGGTTGAACTATTATTAAATAAATTAATTCATTATCAATTTTTTTTAAGAAAACAGTATTCGGTTGAATTTGTTCGCTTAAACCGTTTTTCGTATTATCAGAAAACATGATTTGAACAATAATATATAAATGTACGGCAATCCGTCGACGTACACAATTACATGTATAGTTTACCTAAAAACGTTCATTATCGAAGACTGTTTGTTTCATTTGCCAGTTTTCTTAAAAAAAAATTGGATTCGTTCTCACGAAACGTGACATGAATGCTTGAAAATTCATTCGTCATAACAGAAATTTTTTATTATCCGAGTTCGTCTCAAGCGAAGAAATTAATATTGCAATGGTAATATACGGTACATGTACAGTAAAACATGGAAAAGTGCACTGTAAGTCAATTACAGCCTTCTGGAACACCAAAAACGCCTCCATTGAAACACAAAGTGTAACAATAATAGAACA
>JAQGAO010004524.1:0-15028 GCA_034697705.1 Ommatoiulus sabulosus
ACGTTAGAACTAATTCACGTGGTTTGCTGCTCGTGGAGATATCAGCATGACATTTTCCTCAACAGAAAAAGTCCGCACGTGGAATAATGTTCCACGGGTATATGATTAAGCAGATGATTGCCTGAAAATCGTCTGCTTAGCAGATGTGTTTGTGGAAAATGGTCTGCCATAGTGTGTACATTCCGTTTGTTGAAACTAATCTGGACAAACAGATTTTGGGCAAGCTGTTTGTCGTTTGTGATTTATTGTTTGTCGTAGTCTGTACGGGGCTTTAAATGCAAAAATACGTTTCATGTACTATAATGTTTGGTCTAGCTCATAGGACGCGAACACGTGATCGGTTTAAATAATCCACTGAGTACCCAGACGATTTACTTTTATGACAGAACATTAATGTCGAAATGATAGTCTCGCCCGTTGAAATCAATGAGCCGTATATCCGACGGAAATTAGCGAATAATTGAATAATTCGCCAGCAAATTACAATAATTTAAAATGCACGGGTGAATTGCAACCCATAAAACCTGCGTGTAATCTGTTAAATGGCGCAAAAAATGCGCTCGTATTAATAGCGTTTGTGTGCAGTTCTTGCACTGCCAAATCTACGATTTATTTTCGAAAATTGGATTATAATAACGGAATTGGCACGGCGTTAAATCGCGTAATAACAACAGAAAAAAAAGTTGCATCTTTCGAAGTTTAAGCCTATCTGCCCGAGCCAATTTTCGAGATAGGTCGAAGCGTGCCATCTTAGACCAGCCGAGCATTTCTTATAGAAGCATCCGCTAAGAGAAGTCGAGCAACCCGGCTGAACGGATTTGAAAACCCGCCCAGATCGATGGCGAGCCTGGTTTTACTCGATTAAATCCCCAGACGCGCATTGCTCTAATTTTCTTTAACAACTTGGCCAGTAACTAATTCTGAAAAGATTAAATTTGGGCATTCAGAGGTCCACCAGTCCATTTTCCACCCATCCAATTTTCTGCGAGAACGTTAGGGACTTGTTCTCTAAGCGCAAATTACGAAAGAGATCAGCGGTTGACGTCACCGAAAGTATAGGGTGTCCATCGGGAGACTCCAACATTTTGAAAATCTCGTAGTTTAACATTTCATATTAAAAGCCTGCGATTCCATGTGGTAGGAACTAAAGCTGAAACTCAACCAAGTTTACTCGCAATTTTTGTAGTGCACGACAAAGCCGCAATGATGCTGAAGTCTGTCGTTTAAAGTCGGGTACACCATATCGCCAAACCAAAACTAAATACTCCTAACTTGAAACTTGTATGGTTGGTGGCAACGAAAAAAATGGCGTGGCAAACTGTTTTTGTCAAACTAAAAACTAGAAAATCAAGTTTGCAAACTGTGTGTGTATACGCTCAGGTTTTGCAAAACTAGTTTGTATACATTTTTTTTTTCGAATTTAGTTCACGCGGAAAGTGTAGGGTTTGTGGTTTTAAGTTTTGCTTTGGTACTTAAAATACTGTGTGCATGTGCTTCAAATGTTGAATGTTACGGTGAACAAACTAGACGCTTGTTCCGTTCTGTTGGCTGAGGTAAAGTTGCCAGGCAATTTCCAAACTCAAGTTGTCGTAGCCTACAGTATTCATTTAGGAATGCTTGCGTTTTAAACCAATTAATGCATTCCTTTTGTACACGTGACGTCTTCACTTCTAAAGTACGATTCGTAAAGAGTATGTCTGAGTACCCAAATATGTCTAATAATTTTGTGCTCGAAAAACAAGGCGTGGAATTACAGTACAGTGTATACGTAATACCTGTATGGTCACTCCGTGTCGGCACCTTTCATGTTCCCATGTCCAGAAAATACGACCGCAGCGCCTGACTTGATACGGCGGTTGGACCCAATACGATCCGACGCCATATGATCGTATCGTAGGGGACGTCCCAATTTTGGCTAAGTATATAGCAATCCGTTTGAATTATGGAGTGATAGCGATAAATGCATTTGGATAAAGCAGATGCTGCCTACTTTTTGCCGTCTGCTGCAAATGTTTTTCTCGCAGGAAGTTTTGGGTCCCATCGCTAGTCGGGAAGTTGGCGCTGCGAAGATGGACATGAGGAATGCGCGGAGTGACCATGCTGGTATTACGTAAATGTATACTGTGGTGGAATTTTCCAATATTTGAGGATTTCTGATTTGGTATTTTCCGATGTTGCGTAACGAACCATCCATCTATCTGCAGGATTCTTCTTGAAAATGTTTTTTGTTGTTTGACTGCAGTTGTGTAACGTTAATCGCTTTACTCTCGGCCATTGTTTTAAATAAGGATCAATCTGGTCGTTTCTCTCCTCCAACAAATAAAGCATGTCTATCACCGGTAACGGCGTTCGCTCGTCGTTGTCATCGAGGGACAATCCCACCGCAAGGCCATAATTTCCCCGCGCCACTATGTGTCTCTTCGAGCCATAAATATATGTTCGCCATGCACCCTCATATCGACCCTTGGCACACGTGCCATTGTAGAAGTCGTGTATTATCCTCGACTGCTGTTGCACGATGATTGTGACTATCCGGTCAGAGTATACGGCATATTTCTGCGGCGCAGCTTGTTGTGTCACGTGTTTACCTAAGATATACTGTTCCAGGGCACGGGCTTTTCTTTATCGCGACCCCCCTTCGCAATGCCTCGCGCTTTTATTGATGGGGTTTTGCCATTCACTTGTTTTCGAGACGACAATTGCCAGGATATCTTCTGCTGCCCCCTGATGACAAGGTTAAGAAGGAACTATGTTTTATTATGAATATGAAATATGCCTTCTCCCGGTTGCAAAAACTCCCTTAAGGACGTCTCGAAGATATATTCCAGCAATGGTATACATTTTTCACTCTAAATGCGACAGCAATACAGCGTGGAAGTTCTAGAAGGATTTTTACGGCCATTTATTTCGATCTGGTTTTGATTCCTGCTCGTATAGCGAGCATTGCATCCACATCCACTGTAAGAACATGGCATTTTCTGAAAATGTTTTTTTGTAACAGTACAACGGTGTTGACATCTTGATTTTATCTACGTGTAATACTCTGAATTTCAGTGTACGATATGAATTGTAAAGGTTTGCAGTACCACCGATCTTTAGTGAGAGTGTCAGTAATATGTTTTAAAGAAAACAGAGAGCAGAGAAATTTTAAATGATCATCTCAACCAATTATCATACATTGTTACATTGTAGTTGGTTAAATGAAAGGTTGCTAAGTGAAGAGAGTGTATGAAATACTTTATTATCGTGTACATTCTACACAGCATATTACGGACATTATTGCTGCATGTTGTACCTGTTTTGTATCAATTTTCAAAGCTACACTGTACGTGTCAAATGATTGACATGTACTAACTTGTGCATTTTTAAGCCCCGCATACAGACTACGGCAAACAAAAAACACACACGACTAACTTAAACAAAAAACCACAAACGACAAACAGCTTGCCTAACACTTGTACACACTATGGAAAACCATTTTCAACAAACGCATCTGCTAAGCAGACGATTTTCAGGCAATCATCTGCTTAATCATATACTCGTGGAACATTATTCCACGTGCGGATTTTTTTTGTTGATTAAAATTGCATGCTGATATCTCCAAGAGTAGCAAACCACGTGAGTTAGTTCTAACGGGAAACCAACCATTTTTGTTTTTTTCATGTTACCGACACTTGCCAGGAAGGATAAACGGTTTGTTTGTTTGTCCGAATTGTTTGTAACATTTTTTTTTTCACAAACCAATTGACAAACCGTTTCTCGTTTGTCTTTTTTTTGTTTTCCATAGTCTGTACGGGGATTTAGGATAAACTATAAAGATGTGTTACACATTTTTTTGCAGATTTACTTTTGTAACTAAATGTTTACTAGCTAAATGTTTCTTGCTAAGTTTTTTATTATTTTAATCTTTTCTACCCTTTCGTACATGTAGGCCTACATGAATGCAAAATATTTGCATGAATGCACGATGCTTTATCCAAACGTTCTGGAAATATATTAAGACCACTCGCCGCTAGGTTTTTCTGGAAATATCACTTGTAAATAAGCTGATTACACTAATTTTTTTAACCTTTTAGAACCGCGTTTCTTATACAGCACGACATGTTTTGAACATTAACTAACCCTCAAGGGTTGGCAAACCTGCAAATCACAAGTGAAAGCAGTGATTGCCAACAATAAACATCGCAAGGGGTTGTACCATTCTACGTTTGCAGGTTCAATGGTTTCAATCGACGACAATGACAGAATTGCCGTAAACGATTGTTCAGCGATTAGTACTATATGGGTAGGTTTATGTACATGGCGATCATGGAAATTTTTCTGGTAATTACTCGTTTATTTGGCATTAACGCGTCTATAAGTGTGGGGTATACAACTCGTATACGGCTAGATGCACTACAACTCGTTCAAACTCTGTAAATTTCTAGCAAATGCTGAGATATTCAGTGATGAATACATCAAGTAAAAATATCTACAAATGGATGCTGGCTATATGCAGTTATCTAAATGTCAGCAGAATCATTCAACGACGTATTCGGCGATTTATTAACTCGTTACTTTCAGAATGGCGCGAAGCGTTCAGAACAAATCAGCAAAGCTTGTTCGTCCAAACGTATACCAAATATCTGTTTCATCGGTATTCTCCTAAAGACGTTCTGTGGCAGGAAAAGTGCTACTTTTATGGTCGATTTCTGCCCATGACTTAGTGCTGGGAAACTTTGATGGTTTTCAAAATTCTGGCAATATCTTCTCGCGAGTTTATTTTGTTGCTTGCATTCACGGTTCATGGCTCGTCGGATGGATAATTTAGTTTGCACATAGATATAAAATCAGGCTAGGGATGTCCTTATGTGCCAATGACGATCGTGTTAAGCTCTATAGGTGCGAGTTTCTCTCTCCTTTTTTTTCTTCCTGCACTCCAAATTGGCATGCATTAGAACCAGTTGAGTTATCCGAAAAAATCGATAGCCTGGCAGGAACTGCTCACATATCGTTTATTAACTCCCTAGGCCAATCCTTTCATTTAAAATCACTATCCCCAAAATAAAATATAGAGCTAAGAGGAAGAAATCAATCCTTTTCATCAACTTAAATTGAGAAAACCTTATTTATGGCAGCGCCAAAATGAGATACAGACACCGAAAATAGCTAAATCAGCAGCATTTCGTCTTTTCTGTATACCGTTATCAGACTGCAGACATTCTCAATTTTCCAAAAAAACAACATCAGTCCACGAGACATTGCAAATGCAATGAATGATGAGATTTGGATATCTTTTTTCGTTGTTAATGTTGTAGCGACAAAAGTGTAAATAAATTGTCTACTGTAAATAATATCAGCAAAATGGTGATATGCACACATTTAGAGGATTTTCATTTGCAAAAATTCAAGAGTATAAATAAATCCAAGTTCTCAAGTTTGTATCTCACTAGCCATTCTCTAAATTCGTTTATTACAAACTTAAAGATGCTTGTCGTATTACTTGAATGATTGAGAGAAAATGATTCCATGCATCAGGTTAAATGCACAGCTCTGTTGATGAATGAATCGATTATGTAGACTGTTCGACGTGAATGTCATTGTTTGACATGAAAAGAACGGATTGCAACCAGCTTTCAAAAATTGATTGGAAACTGGTTTTGTTTTTAAAAAGTGTCAAAAAAATCTCTTTAAACTTGTACTTTTTTAACGATATTGTGATATCCCTTTAAGCATATATTTAGGCTACATGTAGCGTGTTTTAACACGTTACTGTAAACATGGTTATATTAAAGCCCAATTAAAAATTGTAAGCATTGTTAAGTCCCAGAGAACCGTTGTTTGCTCGATATGCTAGCAAGCATTTGTAAGAATTGCGATGTTTTATTTTTACCGAAAATCTTCTACGGTTTTTCAGCCATAACCAGACTTATATTTTCGACAGCCTTTTGCCGAAGAGAATCGATATTTTTCATTTGGCGAATATTTAGAAATAGCTTTTTGAAGCATCTCGGGTCATCGTGACTTTTTTGTTCGTTCGTATTGGATTGGGGGTGGACAATACAGCGCTCCGATGTTTGTATATTTATTTACAAGTTTGTTGGCTACTTCAAAATGGTCGTAGAGGCTCAACTCTGCAATAGCAATACTGTTTTATTGGAGAAATAAGGGAGAAACGCTTTCGCGTTAGGCTTCATTTTTCATTTTGGAAAATCCACAAGAAATGGGATTGCTTTTTACTCGCTGACACCTGCTACAATCTGTATTTTATTGTTGCTGCAAATCGTTTCGAACACCTAATATAGCTCCGAAAATGATGAACCTTCAGTTATTCGTCTCTTTTTATTTGTCAACAAATATGGTTTTATGACTGTCAAAACTTTCTTTCAATATGGTGTCGGGAATTTCATTACGAATGAGCTTGAAAAACCCAAGTATGACCATGTTTCCAGCAACATAAAGGGCAATATTGAAAGGATCCAACTGCCAGGATTATTGCCTTAACTGGATGAAAAGTTGCAGACTGTTGCCGAACTCAGTTTAGACACAGAATGAAGCACTGAACAATAAATATGATCCAATTCGCATGTCAAGTTATTCAAAAAGGCTCTTCGGAGTAGTCGTTTTATTTATTTGTTCTTGTTTGGTGAACCGCTGAAGACATAGCCTCACTTTTTGCTTCAGATTGTACAGGATGCAACATAAACCTGCTTCATAAATTCAATTAATTTCTACGTATGTGATAGTATAACAATTTAATCTTAAACTAATTTGAATTTCTTATTTTTCTAGAACGAAGAAAGTATGTACGACGACGATGTAACGTTCGAATGCTTCCCCTGTCCAGAAGGATGTGACGTATGTGTAGATGACAGTCCATGCATCGCAAGTTTAAATTGGGTGTTGAGAACCACCATTTTGATTTTGGCATCGGTTATTTCCTCGGCTCTACCCCTCGTTGCTTTTTTTACGTGGAAGTACGGAAATCGAAAGGTCAGTAGCTCAAGCTCATGCGACACGCATTTAACAAGCTCATATACATTTACTGTGCTATCCATAGAACTGCATCCTTTGCGTGTGCTGATGTAAACAAATGTTCGGAAAAAATACCAAAGAAATACCTGCAGGTACACGTAACCGAGTTTAAAGTTTCATCGCAAAATCAATATTTTTTGCTTGAAATCCAATAAAATATCAGCTTATCAAGAATGGTATGGGAACTGGGCTATTTGTTTGCATTTGCTTTATTGCGAAAGCTATTTTTAGTATGGTATTTTCACCGAGTCTGATAAATCCCATTTCTAAAATGTTAAATATGATCTCAAAACGCGTTTGATTCATACGCTCGGCTACTGTTGTTTTTAAAACAACAATTTGTCTCATCTAGCTAAAAGAAGTAATTACAGCTCTATGAATATCATCTTTTTAAGTACAAGTCGTAGTGTTCTATAATTTGAATTTCAATTTTGAAAAGCGCCGTCTAGTGATGAAATTTTTAGTCAATTTAAAATACGCTTGACATATCAAAGTTTAAAATATAAAATTCTCAATTAATATATATGGAAAAATTATAAAAAAAAGCTATTTATGTTTATACCATCAACCATATGATCCTATACACGTATATGCTTTTCTATGGCGATGTCATCGAATTATATTCAAAATATTCTAAGCAACAAGTGTTTTTAAACGAAACTCACTCGAACATGTGCAAATAATCTTTTCTGAGCTTCGACAAACGGATAAAAATACACTCACCTTTGCATAGAATGAGTATATGTTTTCCGTCGAGAAATTACACCGTTATTTCCAAAACAGATTTTGGATTCGCGATTCAGTGAATGAGCAGAAAACTCGCGTTGCATCAACCTGTTATTATTATCGAGCCAGTTATGTTCATTTTACAGTAGCTAATTCAAACTATTTTTTATGAAGGTTGTTTACAACCGCAATAAAAAGGTAATAATACGTTCTATACATGGATATACACACAAGATATACAATAGGGCCTATATATAAAAGAGATCAATATATGTACTGTATAAAACGCTATATACAGTATAAATTGGTGCGCTAAAAATTAGCTGAATTTCAAATGTGAAAACACGTGTCTGAATGTACTGTGTTTTAATGTCCAAATCACTGATGCAGGATATGGTTTTATTCGCGCGATTATCCATGCTTCGTGAAAAATTAACCGAAATTCGAATTAACTAGCTGACCATTCAATGACCACGCCTCTCCCATTACCGAAATTTATGAGCAATACTTAGGGTTGAATGCAATGATGCGCATTTATTTATGGCACCATGCTCGCTGCATTATTTATTTATTTAGCTTATTCATGTTTAATAACATTTCATCACGCATTATGAAAAAATGAATTGCGGCAATTATTCGCTAATGAAAGGGGGCAGGACACGCTCTCCTCCACACATTCATTTCGACGCGCTCTGCGAATGAGTTTTACAAAATAGGAATATGTGCGGTACTTGTTCGGCAATGAACGACCGAAAATAAAGCTGTTCTTAAACATGTCTTAATTCCCTAAGCCTTGATGTGGGAAGGATATCATGTATGAAATATGTATGAAACATTAATGGAATATTATACGCGAAAGGTTGAAGTGCTGAATATTATCATATAGGTCAGCTATAATTTGGCTAAGATTTATTTGATCCTCTTGATTGGGTTAAACTAACATAGACAAATTAATGAACGTAGTTAACATGTAACCACTCGTTCAATAATTTATACAGAATGGGGGTATTTTTTTGGAACAAAATATCGGACAAACGAACAAACCAAAAAAAAATGACCTGGGGCAAAACCGTTTGTCCTTCCAGGCGAGTGTTGGTTAAATCAAAGAGAAAAAATGGTTTGTTTCCATTTAGAACTAATTCACGTGGTTTGCTGCTCGTGAAGATATCAGCATGACGTTTTCCACAACAGAAAAAGTCCGCATGTGGAATAATGTTCCACGAGTGATTAACCAGATGATTGCCTGAAAATCGTCTGCTTAGCAGAAGCGTTTGTTGAAAATGGTTTGCCATAGTGTGTACGCTCCGTTTGTTTAAGCTGAAAAGGACAAATAGATTTTGGGCAAGTCGTTTGTGGTTTTTTGTAAGGCCAAGTTGTCTGTGCTTGGTTTTACAGATGTGCAGCCAAAGGAATCTCCTTAACAAACTCTGACATTTGTTGTGATTATTGACATTTCCTTTACGGAAACTTTTGTATTAATTCGCGTCAACGAGTATGTCAAAATAGATAAAAAACACGCCAAAGATCCGAATGATAGGTTAAAAGTATGTGTTGTACGGTATTTCGGAAATAATTTTTGATGGGTCAGAGTAGAGTAGAATTGATCAAAGACAAATAAATGATGGGTTAAGGAGGCGTGAACTTAAAATATTAAGCGTATCTAAGATAACGGATCCGATGAGTAAAGATATGTCACAAACATTGTTTCTTTAATGTAATTCTAAAGTTCATTCGGAGGTTATTGCTACCAACTAATACAACATTTGCTCTATGCCGAAACAAAATGAATTGTCCTGAAGCAGTTGTACATCTAAATAGCACTAGATTTTCTGGACTCAAACACATGCAACCACGTGAATATTCATATTTTAATTAATTACCGAGACTTTTCTTATATTTGGATGTTTTTTACAAAATTTTAACGTTTTAGTTGCAATTGCTGGGTTATCGCAGCTAATTATCATAAATATCACTTCGTTTTCCCAATGAAAACATAGCAATCACATAGCTACTTCGAAATGGATGCTACTGATCAGGATTTAGTGAATTGAAATATTCCAAATAGAATTGCCTTTCAAAATCATCCTCATTTTGAACTCTTTCAATTTACAGAGAACCAAATTTCAATTCATGAAAAACCTTTTCCATTTAAACCGAACCTTTAAAAGGGTTCAGTGTATTGAACGTTAATATTTGTGTATTTGGAACCTTTTAGAAGGTTCTTGGAAAATAACTTTTTTTGGAGTTCTTCGAAGTACCTAATAAGGTTCTCCTGGTGTAGCAAGGGAAAGAACATCAAAAGGTTTTATTTGGTATACCTTTTTTTTCAGAGTGTACGCCTATATAGAATAAGTTAGAGGCAAGTATGTTATCAACTTCTAAGGTTATCGGTGGTGTAAAATTGCTTTTTTGCCAAAAATATAGTCGTATTTTTCAACCACAGCTGATCGCAATTTCCCAATTCTGTTATTCCATCAAAAAATAATTGCCTCTTGCGTCGCGCGGGACAGGATGGGCATACTTTTCCAGGAATTTAATAAATGTGCCGATTATTCCGAGATAACTTCTCCGAGCCAAATAATAGATTTCGGCGCATAAATAACTGGGATATGAAAATCGTTTCATCTTTTCCTCGCCTCGCAATTGCTTTTTTTTCCCCTGATTTCTGCCAGGGGGTGCTCATTCTATTTATGGCCATCTTTAGGTGTTTTCCACCTAATCCTCGAGATTACTTTTAATTTACTTTCGGAGGCGGTCGTGTTTAACACGTGTAAGCCATGCTTTAATTGAATTTTTCGCTAATGAAATAACGATGACGAGATGCGAGAATCGACTTTTCTACCGAAACTAATTTGGGAAAATTCAATCACCGAGCAAAAATATCAGTCGGATGTGAGCATTAGGAAAGTAAAGTACGTTCATAAACAGCCATATAAAGCTAGCGTCGACGCCATTGCTTAATCTAATACTTCGGAACAATTAGACAAAGTTTGGAAAAGTTGGGAGGATCTTATATTTCCTTACGAATGCGCGCACCTTGGCGTAGAAGAGACTTTGGCTAATCTATTTGCCACGGCATATTTTTAGTGACGGAAAATTTAATTATCTGTTTTTAAGTCTCTCGATAGCCGTTTTAATTATGAAGCGAGAACGGATCCATTTTTCTACTCCGTCGCAGAATGTTGGAAAGACGCGCCTTGTTTATTCTACTTTATATAAATGAATTAGTGGCAGCTGAGAAACCAAAATGCGAAGGAATTTTTACGAAATTTCGGGTTAATTAACGGGGAAATAAAAATGGCTGATGAGTGCGATGTGAAGCTGGCGATGAAATTAACGAAAATCTACATCCAAAGGGTCCGCCTTAGACAAAAGAAAATAAATGAATGCGGTAAAGGATTTCAGAATTCTTGTACTGGCTCTTGTGGTAAAACTTGGCGGATAATAATTGTCCATCAGTTTATCATCAGCTTTCTGTTTTTGTTTGGCTGTATCCTGCATAATCGTTTCACTTACTAGAGTGTAAACCTAAAAAAGGTAAATCAAATTGAACCTTTTGAGGTTCTTTCCCTTGCTACACCAGTAAAACCTTTTTAGGTACTTCGAAGAAACCCAAAACAGTTTATTTTTTAAGGACCTTCTAAAAAGTTCCAAATACAGAAATATGGTTCAATACACTGAACCCTTTTTAAGGCTCTTTGTAAATGGAAAAGGTGCTTTATAAATTGAAAATTTTCCATACATTGAACCCTTTTAAGGGTAATTTTTTGAAAGGCAATTCTATTTGGAATATTTCAGTTCACGAAATCCTGATCAGTAACATCCATTCCGAAAGATATAAAGTACATCTATGTGATTGCTATGTTTTCATTGTGAAAACGATGAAAATAGCTGCTATAACCCAGCAATTCGAAATAAAACGTTCACATTTTGGAACAAATATCCAAAAATAACTGAAAATAGCACTGAAAATCTAGTGCTATTTAGATGCAGTTAGAAGTAATGGGCACAATAATTTTATCTAACCTAATCTAACCTGACGTAACCTAAAACATTCAAATTACTGTGTCAAACAATTCAGTTTTCACTATACACCATGGCAGTTGTAGGTTACATCAGTAAAATCTAAACAGACCTATACATTTTCAGGACGATAGCAGCTATTCAACCGAAAACATTGCAATGGAGTGAACTGAAATAATCCAAAAAAATTACATTAACATTGATTTAATCTCTGAAAGAAACGGCGCGCAACCCTTAAAGTTTCTAGTTCAGGAATGCAACTTTCACGTGGTGTGACATTCCTGGAGAGGTTCCTCTAAGAACCTTTAAAATTATGGAACCTTCCTTGAAGGCCCTTAATGGTGATGTGATCGCCATTTTTAGTTAAGGTGCTTCGAAGCTCCTTTATGAAAAAAGGGCGGAGTTTTTCCGAAGAACCCGGAATGAACCTAAAATTTGTTATAGACTGTACCGAATACTTAGACAGGGCTATGATGCAGTTATCCGTGGATGTGTTTCTGTTAGGAAGCCCATTTAAAGAATTTTAAAAGTTTTGAAAAAAAATCTTATCGGTTTAATTAATTATGCATATATTTTTCTATTGGCCTTTACAAAATCTCAGCGCCATCTATTGTGATGGCGACTAGAGATAGAGCATACTTTGTCAGTTGCCAACGCATTTTAAGATTCAAACGCCCTCTATGATGCATTGTGTTCAAGTCCCAAACATGTGAAATTTGTAATTGAAAACGTGACTTTATAAAAATATATGTTATCTGGTCTGTAGGTAATTTAAAAAAGCGAACATATATTACAATAAATAATTTACTGCGATATTTTAATAAAACATGTGTATTTTTCAGGTTGTAAAGGCTGCAAGTCCGGTGTTACTCAGGATAATTATCATTGGTGCCTTCTTTGTTTATTCAACTGTAAGTGTCACTACGACTGTTTGCATGCTTAAAAAAATGTCCGTTGATCGTTTTGAATCAGAACAGCATCCAACACATTCTTTCTAAGACCGAAGTCGTGCTGTAGAGCTTGTACTCCGAAAATCTGAGTTAATGCTCCGAACCCCGTGTTCTATCGCGTTATCCCGTCATGCACGAAATCCAATTTATGAAATTGCAGTCCAAAATCACGAGATAGAAGCGGCTTTTGGCTCAAAATAAATATCCGCAAATGGACTTTGCTGCTTTATCTTAAGCGACATGGCCGTTTCCGGTCGTGTGCTTCACGTGTCTAACCTTATCGCCATATCGATGCGGATGGCTTCTACGAATTGATAAATCTTTTTTGGTGATGCGATTTTAAAATTGATGACTGGCAATCGGTTTGTCTAAAATAAAATTACGGTCGGATTTCTGGGTTTTCTGGACTCTGAAATTATTTGCGCGAGTTGGGATTGATAAAATATTGACTGGAACTATGAGAAATATGGCCAGATTCGAACGAAAACCTCCCTGGAGACATCACGAGGCTTTCTGGGAATATAGAAATTGCGGTTTTCCTTCCAAATATTGACGCTGCAGATGATGTTGCGTTGACCTATACTGGAACAAAAAAAAATAGACACGCTTTCTGTATCATTTTCAAGTGAGCTTTCCAATGGCTCTTTTTTAATTCGAAGCTCACGAAAAAAGGCGAGCGAATGATTCGAAAAAAGAAACGTTTTAACTTGAACAGCAAACAAAACCAAATATTCAATACTAATTAAATTTCCCCAGAATTAAAATTAAGCGTTTGCCTGTGGCTTTTGTCTTGAGATTTTTTCTTTCTTACTTTTGGAATCATTCGAGATCAATGACTTGTGGAAGCAGAACCCATTTTTTTATTCGTTTCTATTCGAAAAACAATTATTTGTTTCAAAGAATGACGGTATTTTTTTTCGAAAGGATGAAATTTTTTTTTTTTCAAATTTATTTTTAGCACAATTATTTTTTTAAAAACTCAACATGGAATTTTTAGGATAGTCAAACATCTGGATAATCCGAAAAATGCGAGAGAAATTCGAAAGAAAATGGCCAGTTTAAGAAAATGATATCGTTTTTTGAAAATAATTGTTTGGTGTCTGTGTTGTATAATTTTCGTCTTTATATGAGGCGAAAACTTTTAAATACGTTGGTTTGGAAAACAAATTAGAAACTTGCATGGCCGAAATACTTTGAAATACAGTACAAACATAGCGATGTATTTCTTTCATTTGTTAATTAATTTTTTTTGCCAAATTCTAGATCATCATTATGTATCCTCGTCCCAATGTGATCACATGCACTTTAAGAGTTTGGCTTCGAGAAATGGGATTTTCGTTATCGTACGGGGCTCTCATGCTGAAAACATGGAGGTAGGCATCTTCGCAATATACTCATTTCAATTTTCAAATAGAAAGTTTGTAAGCTTTATTAGGGAATGCCAACTTTGGTTACTAACGTTCGCTCGGTACACAAGTCGTCATGAATTATCGATAAACGATATAGCATGATACGCAAAAATGCAGTATAATCAAGCAGCATTCCTATTGTTGCAGTTGATTATCCTCGTGTATGCATTTAAGAAATAAAGGGATAAGAAGAGTTTTCCAAAGTAATTTCGCGAAACTCCTATCTTTCTTCATTTCGAGACGACGTTTGCATCCCATTAGTTTATTGAATTTGGTATAGCGAGTTGGGGGCGGACCGTTTCTTGGGTCGAAATCGAGTTATTTTCTCGGAAATAAAGCTGTTGCTTAAACGTAGACGAGAAATCTGAAGTGAAATTGTGATCGCGAATGACTCGGGAAGCCAGAAGGGAATAACAAATTGGAAATTTTATTAACTTTTCGTAATCTAAAACCAGCCACATGGCGTTTCTTCTCTTATCTTTCGACATTTCGGTCTGTCAAAAAACGAAATTAGCCGCATTTCGCATAATCAGCGTTCTGTCATGAACTCTTATTTAATAAATCATCCATTTTTTCGTCAAAACGCATTACGCGTAATTATATATACATTTAGTTCGCCACTGGTGCCGTGCACTTTGAAAAATCTCCTGATTTTTCAGCAAATCCATGCACTGCCGTGATTTATTGCTAATGGAGTTTCAACTCTTGAAATTAGACGTTCGTAGAGCACTATAAACATTCTGAACTGGCTTTGCGATGCCAGTTTAATCATCGTATTTAAACTAACCATTTCTTCGCCATTTTTTGCTCTTGCTTTTGTTTAAAATGCTAACTAATGCTCTCACATCGTGATAAGGGGCCATTCAAAAAGGACGTCCTCATGTAGGGGGTGGGGGGGATGGGTGT
>JAQGAO010004525.1:0-15028 GCA_034697705.1 Ommatoiulus sabulosus
ATATCCTCCCCCGGCCCCGCTTGGGTCGCAGATTGCACTAGCCTCGGGGGGAAAGAAGTATTGAGGAGGTATTGAAGTATTGCGGATAGTATTGACGTATTGAAGTAGGAGGGGGGAATGAGTCCCCATTAAAATGGTAGCGTCCCCAAAAACGGGGGGTCCGTCTCAAAGGACAAGGCTACAAGTAATCCAATCCAATCCAGTCCGGGGTGACAGCTAAGCCGAGCCAGGCTGTAAGACACAGAGTGGCACACGGATCACTATTGGTCAAAAATGGAGCCATGCACGATATGAGTGTTAGAGAGAGCGCGTTCTTAGCAAATTCACTGGGCTGCTCGCTGCTATTGGTAGGTACGAGAAAATCGACTATGAACATCAGGCTGAAATTAGCGTTCACCTCGCACACCAAAGCGGGAAAAAATGGAAGTTGGAAACAAGGATGAAAGGACATGAAAACAGCGGCTGGAAACGCACTCCACTATGGTTCCACCCTGTGATGAGTGGCCTAATATTCAGAACTATGATGAATGTCGTAATCACCAGAACTATGATGAGTTACGTAATTGTCAGAACTATAACGATGAGTGAAGTAATCGTCAGAACTTTGATGAGTGGCGTAGACGTCAGAACTATGATGTGGGACGTAATATTCAGAATTTTGATGAATGGCGTAATCGTTACAATTTTAATGAGTGTCATAATCATCAGAACTTTAACGAATGATGTAGTCATTAAAATTTTAATGAGTGGCATAATCATCAGAATTTTAATGTCTGAATTAGTCATCAGAATTATAATGATTGTAAGGATTGACCTAATCATTATAAATGTAATGATTCTCAACCCCACCTTAATCAACTTGTCATATTGAGAATTTCCAGTTATTTTAACTGAGTTTCCAAGTTCGGAAACTAAATTTCGTTTTTATTTTCCATGGTGTGGTCCTGCCTTAATAGTTGTATCTTGCTCGGCAGAGTGCTGCTCTTAAAGTAAAGAATAACATTCTATACATACTTGTGATTTTCATAAGTTCAGCTTTAGATTAGATTTATTTACGTACACAGAGGCTCAGCTCTGATGACGTTTTTTTTACACATATAACGATAAATACGGTGTAAAACATTATACATGATACATGGTTATGTTGGTACATTATGAGAATATTATGGTACAAATATGAGAATGGGAATTATGAAAATCATTATATATTTAGTAGAAAGTGGAAATTTGCAATCATATTTTTAAAGTCAATTCGAAATCATATTTTTATAGTCAATTCGCAATCATATTTTTAAGTCATTCGTGTTGGCTCGAACCATATAATAAGGCTCCTCTATATAAAAGCCACATGATGGGCTCATTTGGGTTTCTCAGGCAAAGATTTAAAAAGGTGGTATAATTATCAATTTTAGGTAGTTTATTTGTTCTAAGTTTGATAATTTTAGGGTGGGTACATTTAGATAATAGCAGGGGCCAGGTTGGTAGGTGCTTGGTGCATAATATGCAAGGAGCTGAGAGGTCGGGTTCGAACGTGCCCTTTTTAAAGTAAATATGGTATGGGTTCATCCTGATTTGGAAAATAAATTTTTTTAAGCAGTAAGGAATATTTAATTTGAAGTATGGCTGTAATTCAAACGGATGGCTATTAATACTTTTGTAGTGTGAGAAATGGGTAGAATTAGATATGTGTTCTGAAATGCTATTTTAATGATTCTGAAGGTTATTCTGATAGGTGATGATTTGGCATTGATTTATTTGCTCCACTGTCCATGTTTCTAAAGGGAGATTAAATTGTGAAACTGGTCGAGTAATCGACGTCATAAAGTAATGTAATATATTATGTTTGTTTGGGGGGTTGTCTAGCCAGCTTAGGAATATTTTATTTTGGAGGGTAGGAACATCTGCTTTTTTGCATGTCTTCCAGTATTTAAAGGTCAAGTTAATTAATTTAAAAGTAATTGGGGTTAAATTTAATTCCTTATTAATTAGGTAGCTTGGGGTACAAAATTCTAATTGAAATATTTCTCTGTAGGAAACTTCCTGTAGTCTTTTAAAAGTGTTTGGCTGATTCCATGCCCAGAAAATGGCATTGTAGGTGAGGTAGGGGAGTACTAGTGTATTAAACAGTTTTATATGCGTATGAATATTATTAAGTTTTTTATGTATGAACATTTTAAGAACTATAGAAGATTTTTGGTTGATTTTTGAAGTGATCTGTTGCATATGATGGTTAAAAGTACCATTGCACTGAAAAGAAATACCAAGATAGGTCCAACGTCTCACTACCTCTATGGGTTGATCATTCCAATGGAAAGTATTTAGGGGTGATGTTCTTTTGCCCCAGGCAAATATTGGTATTTTTGATTTATCAAGGTTAATTGTCAGTTGGTTTATTTTTAAATATTTATGGAAGAGGGTTAGCAATGCTTTAAGATTTCTTCTAGTTTTGGCCAGTAGAATAACATCGTCGGCATATAGCAGACTTGATATCTGTTTGTTTAAAATGGTGGTTCCGAGACGCGTTGGTAGGTAAGCAGGGAGATCGCTGATGAAGATTATGAAAAGTAAAGGACTTAGGGGGTCTCCTTGTAAGACTCCTGTCGTTAATCTCACTAGAATGGATCCCCCCTCAGTTGTGTTGGTTTCAACTGTAAGTTGTGCATAGAAAGAAGAGATATTAGTCAGTTATTTATTTGGGAAATTTAAAGCTTTTAATTTAGCCCATAAAATATAATGATTGACTGAATCAAAAGCCTTTTTGAGATCTGCTGAGAATGTGAACAAGGCTTTATGAGGTTGTTGATTATTTTGTTTGATTAGTGTATTTAGTAACAGTATCTGATCTCCTGTGCTTCTTTTGGCTTGAAAGGCAGCTTGTTCTGTTGGTATTATGTTTAGGGTAAGGGCCCAACCTTTGACTCTCCTTGCAATGATGGTCATATAAAGTTTTGCTATTGAGGATATTAGTGATATGGGGCGGTAGTTGTCTGTGTTAGTAGGATCACCTTTTTTAATATAGGGTGGATTAGTATTCTTTTCCAGCTGTTTGGGAAGTTATCAGTGTGCAGTATGTGATTGAATGTTATCAGAAGCGTATCAATAATGTCATCAGACGAGTCTAGCATCTCTGGTAGAGTTAAGTCAATCCCTGCTGCTTTTTCTCTATGTCCTCTATGTCCGCCGATCTCGATCGCATTAGTTAAACCAAACTTGAATTTTACAGATACTTAAGATTTATTAGTTTTATAATCAGTTACTATTCCATTTACATTTCGTAGAGACATGCTATTGATAGATTAGCGCTTTCCGCCGGCCGGATACGACTATTAATCATAGAATTCAACTGCGCAACAAGCGTCGTTACCGGCTTCCAAGTCCTCCTCGGCCAACGGTTCCACGGTTTTGAAACAGCACTTGTGGCTGGTTTTGTCGTACGCCTGGTTGGCGCCATAGCAGCAAGCCATGGTCGAGTTATTTTCGTAGACCTTGTTGTCGCAGCAAAACTGCGAGCGATAGTCACACATCTCGCCGCTGTCGCCACAGGGCATGAAGTTGAAGTCTTCCCTCTCGATGACCTTCTCGTTGTAGCAAACCTGAGTTTTGTAGTTGGTGATCGCCATGTCTCCGCAACAGTACATGCACTCGTCCTTGTTGCATCCTTCCGGCTTCGGCTTTACAGTGTCGTTAGTGCAGCACATTTCGTCTTGGACGTTGTAGAGGGCAAGTCCGCAGCAGGACATGGCACTACCATTCTTGATGCCGTGAAGAACCGATTTCACTAAGCCGATCTCAGGTTCCTTGATCGGGTCTCTCTTGGAGCAGCAGACCTGTAGGAGGGATTGGAAGTGATAGCGCAAGTCAGGAGAAAAGAGTTTGTGAATAAGGTATTAAATCAAATAATCCTGGAATGGAATGTAACAGTTGTTAAATTACTGGCCATCAGCAATGGAAAATGACGTTATATTGCCGTAATCGGTACGTTTCGTCTTATTTTAGAAAATACAGGCTGTACATTGCTATAATTTAATTTTATTTACAATTATGCGATTTTTTCTCTCAAAAATTCCTGCATTTTTTTTTTTAAATTTGCAATGTTTTTTTTTTTTCAAAAATGGACAAAATTTACGAGTTTTAAAAAAATTCGAAATTTTTCACATAAAATATTTGCTAAATTTTAAATTTTGATATTATGCTATAATTGAATTATATTTACAATTATACGATTTTTTCTCTCAAAAATCCTGCATTTTTTTTTTAAATTTGCGATTTTTTTTTCTTTTAAAAATGTACAGTTTTTTGGTACAAAATGTGCGAGTTTTAAAAAAATTTGAAATTTTCAAAGAAAATATTTGCTAAATTTCAAATTTTGATAACAGAAAGGGATTGGGGGCGGAGTCGCGTTATACGAGACTTCCCACCCGGCTACCAACAATGTAAGGTACGGCAGTGTACGTCATATATGGACATGGCCATATACTATCCTGACATACAGTATGGGGTAATTTTTTAAGCTGTGAGTAAAGCGTACCTGCGTGTTTGGGTCGTAAGGTTCATCTCCGCAACATCCCTCTGGGTCCCAGGTGACTTCACCGATTTTCACTACCTTTTCCTTCACAGTGCCGTTGCAGCACATGTCCGTGGTCAGGTCGTACACTTTCAGGCCGCAACAGGAGGACGTGCTGGCATCACCTTCACTGACAACGTAGTCCAGAACCTTGAAGTTGAAGTCCTCGTCGTATCCGTAGTGCGTGCAACAAATCTCCGACCTCGTGTCGTACATCTTAACCTCTCCACAGCATGCTTCTCCAGGGGCCATCTTCTGAGGTTCGCTGCCGCAGCACACGTGGCTGGTGTAATTGTACAGTTTGCCGTTGCAGCATCCATATTCGTAATAATTCGGATCCGGCTTGTCGATGGCCTGGCCGTCGCAACACATCTGAAGGTTGTAATCATAGGATGTCCACGTTTTCGTCGTCTGATTGTAGCAACAGCCGGAGCGTCTGGCATTCTCGCTTGGAAGGATTTCGTTGCTGCAGCAAATGGATTTGCTGTAGTCGTACGGAACGCTGCCGCAGCAAAACATGCTGCTGTTGACCCCCACGTTCACTACGGTGCCGTTGCAACACAACTGAGTTTTACTGTTGTAGGAGATATTTGCTGTTGGATATCAAAACCCACAATGGGAAAATTGTATTATACACAGTGTCGTTTTAACAGAAGGATTCCAACTTCCAGATTTGTGTCCTCTCTTGAAGTATGGCTTCTCTAGATGGCCATTATTTTTGGAAAAAAACGTAATTCCTTCTTTTGTTATAAATTAACATTGGCAAAAATGTAATAGCTTCGTGTTCAATTATGGTTTCATGCCATTATTTTTATCTATTATCATCTATAATATCTATACATTATATTTTATCTATTATTATCTATAGACTATAGTCGAATACTTAGAAAATAAATCTAGAAGTTACGAAGGGGTGTTCATTAAGTTTCCGCAATCATTTAAAAACAAAACAAAATGGTTGGATGGATTTTAATAAATAAATGTTAATTTCATTTATTATTTTAAAAATAGGCCATTGTAGGCCTATATAACTCTCAAAAAAATTGCAATCGGATGGCGTTTTAGCCAAAGCATTTCTGACAGACACTGGCCGTCCACTTCTCTGAATTTTTTTTCACAGTTGTCTTCACTTTTCTGAACATTTCAATCCAGTCATAGACCGAATGTAACAAAAAACCTAACTTTTACAAAAGCGTTGTGGGAATCTGCCGAGCCTATTTGGCAGGATAGGGAATGCCAAACTTTTGTAAAATGTCGAGTGTCTACCTGAATAAATTTCTGTTTGTAAATTGAGTTTGTTTATAATCGATGTACTCGTTAAAAAAATGACATGATATACAAAGTAATACGCCAATGTTATCATGCAAGTCCGGTGTGGGAATGTTTTAACTTTACTTTAAATTTAGAATACATAACATAAATCAGTTTATGAACAAAATACTTTGTTTGTGGTTTTCTCGGTGGTTTGCAGGAAAATCTTACCTGATGCTAGGATGGCTACCGTAGACAGCACGGCCAATACAAATCCACTGCCGGAAAATGACATTTTCCTGAAGTGATGAGAATTCTGCACACGATTTAATGTGAAATTGGAACATCATTAGCGTTGCTAAAACGTGCATATGAATTCACTTCTCAAATTTGTTTGGTTTTACCTCGGATTTCTAATTCAGTCTTTTGGTTGGCTTCTCTTCACTCTGACCTAGACCCATATTTTCGTTTCGTATTTATATCCGTCGTCCACAATAAGCCAACGAACGGAAGTGCTGGCGAGTAAATATCATAGTGGCAAGGATGGCACCTACAAAAACTGAGGGAGCAATTTCTGGCTGCAAATAACATTAGCATGTTTGCATGTAGCATTATGTTGGCGGGAATGAAGTCATTTCGGTAATGATGGTGCTGGCATTCAATGGCGAGAAAGAACGCTTTATACTATGGTCGGAAGTCACGTGCGTCTATTTAGTGCGATGCATACAAAAGATAGTAATCACAAGCAGACGACGCTAGCCGACTCCGCCCTGAACATTCATGTCTGAACTTCGTAATTTCGTAGTGACAAAAATGATTGCCTTGGCTTTTGATAACTTGCACGTGCAGACGCATTCGTTTTATATATCATTTTGAATTATTCCTTTATTTAATTATTTATTTAGAAATACACGAGAAAATTCATAAAATTTTTGATTTGTAGCGGAAAATCACGATCAAACTATCTTCTTTTGGATAATAAAAAAAAATTATGCATGTACGGGTAAGTGATAGCATCCAATTCAATTCAACTCAGTACCCTACAGTCAACAATCAAATGCCATATGGTGGGGGGGGGGTTGTCGCCCATTTCTAGGAGAATGCTCCTACGTCATTTGCGATCGACTTTCTGCATATTATTCGGATACATCCGTTATGCAATAATTTGCATATAATGTCAGCGGGAGTTATGTTGCAATTTCGTTAATGATGGTGCTGGCAGCAGCTATAGTGTCTGAGGCCAATGAATGGCAATAAAGAACGCTTTCATTTAATGGTCGGAAGTCCTGTACGTGAAATGATTGCAATGCAATGAGGTGTGTCAAAGAGTGGCTAAACATCTATAGACGCTATTTAGTCGATCGTGATGTGGCTATTCAGCCTTTTGGCTTGACAGCCCTAACCCAACTTTGAATGTTTCTGTACCTGCATGATTTACAGTTACTGTGGTCCAACAAATAAGAAATCTTATCTCTTAAATTATAATAAATAATTTAATACGTCTTTAACATCCATTTCAGTAAATCCTACTATTATCCTAAGCTATCGAAAATTCATATCATCCATGATCCATTACCATGACCATTAAGTTGAATTTTGGATATCACATTATTGACACTTGACTCTTGAGTTATACAAGTCGTACACCCTGTACAGACAGTACAGTATACTATATATGTACATGTGACTAGAGATGGGCAAGCTGAAGTTTCTGTGAGTTTTCGAGTCTTAACGGTTTTTTGTGTTGAAATGCCGAGTTCGAGCAACAACATGTATTTTCGAACAGTGAAGCTCGGAATTTCATCAATTTCGAATCTGAAATATCTATCTTTATTCAAAAAACAAAAGACTCCGGCTAGTTAATAGAAAATTAATGGTTGAGCAATTATTTCGTTAGTCAGTGAAACTCAAATAATCGATTCCAATCAAAACTCGCTAAATTCGACTCTGTAAAGTTCGATATGCTCGACCATGATCGAATGACGTAACCGTCAGAACTATGATGAGTGGTGTTATCGTCAGAACTATGAGTAGTGTAATCATCAGAACTATGAGTGACGTAATCGCCAGAACTGAGTGACGAAATCGGCAGAACTGAGTGACGTAATCGTCAGAACTATAACGATGAGTGACGTAATCGTCAGAACTATGGTGAGTGACGTAATCGTCAGAACTATGGTGAGTGACGTAATCGTCAGAACTATGATGAGTGCCGTAATCGTCAGAACTGTTGTGCGCGGCGTAATCGTCAGAACCATATATAGTGCGTGACGTAATCGTCAGAACCATAGTACGTGACGTAATCGTCAACATTTTACTTATTAACGTAATCGTCATAATTTTAATGATTTTCGTAATGATGATTGACCTAATCATTATAATTGTAATGATTGACGCAATCATTATAATTGTAATGATTGACCCAGTCATCAGAATTTTAAGGATTGGTGACTTGCGGTCATCATTTACTATGGTTGTACGTCATTCATTTTTAAGTCACTCGTTAAAATTCTGACGTAAAAAATGATTAATGCACTTTTCACAAAATGGCCGCCTTTTAGCCCTTAGTTAGTGACACCGGTAGATGCGGGTTTTAATCTAGCATCGACGGTGTCGGTCATCTTGATTGTGGTTTTCGTGGTTTTCCCAATTCCAGGCGAAAGCCGAGATGGTCCTATGCCAAAAAATTCAGCCATGGTTATGGTTGTGTATATACATGTACTAACCATTTTTCCAATCGCACCCGAGCCAACATTCTCTCTTCCCCCTCTCCCCCCCCCCCTTCCCCCTTCCCCCTTCCCTCCCTTTCCTCCAACCTCGTGCAAATTTTATCCTGTCTGTTTCGAGTGTGTCTAGGAGCTGTACATGTGAATAACTGGTTGTGCAAAATACACAGTACATGTATATTAGTTTAAAGGATGGTGGTTCGCACTGGTTACTTTTTGATATTGGTCAAATTGCCTGACAATAAAGAGATATACTGTAAAAGAGAATGTTATACAAGGTCAAGTGTAAACTGTCATCAATGATGAAAATGTTTTAACTGTTTGTTTTGAAATTGCAATGCAGCACGATTCTTCAGCATTTGTTGAACCATATTACAGCATGTCACACCACCAGCTAATTGTATACAGTATACGAACTATGGTCAGGTTTCAATGAAAAGTTGTCTATAAAGGCTCATAATGTGGCATGTCATGGCATGTCACGCATGCCTTTGATGCGTTTTAGCATGCTGGAACGTTTGAAATATTCTGTTTAGGCAATTCCCTTCCCCCTTAATAGAAGCGCCATAGTGCTATAGTTGCACATAGAACTTACATTTCTAGTAAGACTATCTCCATTCTGCATCCTGATTGGTCGAAAAAGCTGTGGGCGCATCATAGAAATAAAGCCACTCGAAGGCTACTTTTTCTTCATAGTTGCTCGGTATTGCAACCTTTTTACACAATTTATGATTGTAGTATGAAACTACCGACCAATCAGAGGACGAGAATCTTAAAAATTACCGCCATCTTAGGAGTCCAGGTCGGCATTAAATTGGTTAGCGTTAGATCGTCAATGTGAGTCTATGTAAAATTTTTTCACAACGAAGCTAGAAAGTGAAGCCGCTATTTTACGACGTAATTTTCGATTAATTATACTTACGATGTCATTAAAAATAGCAACGGATACCGTTTTCCAGGCGAGTAGGCTACAGTCGTTACGATGTTGCGTTGAATTTTTTTCCCGGACGTTCAATTTCGGCTAACGCGAGGAAGCAGCTGTTAGTACCGAAGCATTTCATGCTCCCGTTCGATTTTCTATGATAATAGAAAGCTATCATTTCATAATTCCATTACAGGGACGGGAATTGCCTAATTATATTACCAAGTCTAAATGATCTAATGAGCAGGTTTCCATTGTCGAGGTCTCAAAATGCATATTACATGTGCGTGCGTGCATGCATATCTGGATATCACTTGCCCTTAAATTATGAACATTAATGCTCAGCGCTTGGACAACCGCGCGTTAATCAACTTGTCGTATTGAGTTTCCAGGTTCGGAAATTACGTTTCCATGGTGTGGTCCTGCCTTCATAAATGTATCTTGCTCGGCAGAGTGCTGCCCTTGAAGTTAAGAACAACATTCTATACATACTAGTGATTTTCATAAGTTCAGCTATGTCCGTCGATCTCTATCTCATTAGTTAAACCAAACTTGAATTTTACAGATACTTAAGCTTTATTAGTTTATAATCAGTTACTTTTGCATTTACATTTCGTAGAGACATGCTATTGATAGATTAGCGCTTTCCGCCGGCCGGATACGACTGGTAATCGTAGATTTCAACTGCGCAGCAGGCGTCATTATCGTCTTCCAGATCCTTATCGGTCAACTGTTCCACAGTTGTGAAACAGCACTTGTGGCTGCTTTTGTCGTACGCTTTGTTAGCGCCATAGCAGCACGCCATGGTCGAGTTATTTTCGTAGACCTTGTTGTCGCAGCAAAACTGCGAGCGATAGTCGCATGTCTCGCCGCTGTCGCCGCAGGGGAGGAAGTTGAAGTTTTCCCTCTCGATGACCTTCTCGTTGTAGCAAATCTGGGTGGTGTAGTTGGTGATGGCCATGTCGCCGCAACAGATCATGCACTCGTCCTTGTTGCATCCTTCCGGCTTCGGCTTTACAGTGTCGTTAGTGCAGCACATTTCGTCTTCGACGTTGTAGAGGGCAAGTCCGCAGCAGGACATGGCACTACCATTCTCGATGCCGTGAAGAGCCGATTCCACCAAGCCGTACTCACGTTCCCTGATATAGCCCCACTTGTTGCAGCAGACCTGTGGGAGGGATTGGAAGTGATAGCCCAAGTCAGGAGAAAAGAGTTTGTTAATAAGGTATTATTAAATCAAATAATCCTGGAATGGAATGTTAAATTACTGGCCATCAGTCATGGAAAATGACGTTATATTGCCGTAATCGGTACGTTCCGTCTTATTTTAGAAAATACATGCTGTATATTGCTATAATTTAATTTTATTTACAATTATGCGATTTTTTCTTTCATAAATTCCTGCATTTTTTTTTTTAAATTTGCAATGTTTTTTTTTCCAAAAATGTACAGTTTTTTGCGCAAAATGTACGAGTTTTAAACAAATTCGAAATTTTTCACATAAAATATTTGCTAAATTTTAAATTTTGATAATATGATATAATTGAATTATATTTACAATTATACGATTTTTTCTTTAAAAAATTCCTGCATTTTTTTTTTTAAATTTGCGAGTTTTAAAAAAAAATTGAAATTTTTCAAAGAAAATATTTGCTAAATTTTAAATTTTGATAACGGGAAGGGATGGGGGGGGGGGGTCGCGTTATGCGAGACTTCCCACCCGGGTGCCAACAATGCAAGGTACGGCAGTGTATGTCATACATGGACATGGTCATATACTAGCCTAACATACAAAATATGGGGTAATTTTTCAAGCAGTGAATAAAGCGTACCTGCGTTTTTGGGTCATAGGGTTCATCTCCGCAACATCCCTCCCATGTGACTTCACCGATGTTCACTATCTTTTCCTTCACAGTGCCGTTGCAGCACATGTCCGTGGTCAGGTCGTACGCTTTCAGGCCGCAGCAGGAGGACGTGCTGAGGTCACCTTCACTGAGAACGTAGTCCAGAAGCTTGTAGTTGAAGTCCTCGTCGTATCCGTAGTGCGTGCAACAAATCTCCGACCTCGTGTCGTACATCTTAACCTCTCCACAGCATGCTTCTCCAGGGGCCATCTTCTGAGGTTCGCTGCCGCAGCACACGTGGCTGGTGTAATTGTACAGTTTGCCGTTGCAGCATCCATATTCGTAATAATTCGGATCCGGCTTGTCGATGGCCTGGCCGTCGCAACACATCTGAAGGTTGTAATCATAGGATGTCCACGTTTTCGTCGTCTGATTGTAGCAACAGCCGGAGCGTCTGGCATTCTCGCTTGGAAGGATTTCGTTGCTGCAGCAAATGGATTTGCTGTAGTCGTACGGAACGCTGCCGCAGCAAAACATGCTGCTGTTGACCCCCACGTTCACTACGGTGCCGTTGCAACACAACTGAGTTTTACTGTTGTAGGAGATATTTGCTGTTGGATATCAAAACCCACAATGGGAAAATTGTATTATACACAGTGTCGTTTTAACAGAAGGATTCCAACTTCCAGATTTGTGTCCTCTCTTGAAGTATGGCTTCTCTAGATGGCCATTATTTTTGGAAAAAAACGTAATTCCTTCTTTTGTTATAAATTAACATTGGCAAAAATGTAATAGCTTCGTGTTCAATTATGGTTTCATGCCATTATTTTTATCTATTATCATCTATAATATCTATACATTATATTTTATCTATTATTATCTATAGACTATAGTCGAATACTTAGAAAATAAATCTAGAAGTTACGAAGGGGTGTTCATTAAGTTTCCGCAATCATTTAAAAACAAAACAAAATGGTTGGATGGATTTTAATAAATAAATGTTAATTTCATTTATTATTTTAAAAATAGGCCATTGTAGGCCTATATAACTCTCAAAAAAATTGCAATCGGATGGCGTTTTAGCCAAAGCATTTCTGACAGACACTGGCCGTCCACTTCTCTGAATTTTTTTTCACAGTTGTCTTCACTTTTCTGAACATTTCAATCCAGTCATAGACCGAATGTAACAAAAAACCTAACTTTTACAAAAGCGTTGTGGGAATCTGCCGAGCCTATTTGGCAGGATAGGGAATGCCAAACTTTTGTAAAATGTCGAGTGTCTACCTGAATAAATTTCTGTTTGTAAATTGAGTTTGTTTATAATCGATGTACTCGTTAAAAAAATGACATGATATACAAAGTAATACGCCAATGTTATCATGCAAGTCCGGTGTGGGAATGTTTTAACTTTACTTTAAATTTAGAATACATAACATAAATCAGTTTATGAACAAAATACTTTGTTTGTGGTTTTCTCGGTGGTTTGCAGGAAAATCTTACCTGATGCTAGGATGGCTACCGTAGACAGCACGGCCAATACAAATCCACTGCCGGAAAATGACATTTTCCTGAAGTGATGAGAATTCTGCACACGATTTAATGTGAAATTGGAACATCATTAGCGTTGCTAAAACGTGCATATGAATTCACTTCTCAAATTTGTTTGGTTTTACCTCGGATTTCTAATTCAGTCTTTTGGTTGGCTTCTCTTCACTCTGACCTAGACCCATATTTTCGTTTCGTATTTATATCAGTCGTCCACAATAAGCCAACGAACGGAAGTGCTGGCGAGTAAATATCATTGCGCCAAGGATGGCACCTACAAAAGCTGAGGGAGCAATTTCTGGCTGCAAATAACATTAGCATGCATCCGTTATGCGATTGTTTGCATGTAGCATTATGAAGTCATTTCGGTAATGATGGTGCTGGCATTGAATGGCGAGAAAGAACGCTTTATATGATGGTCGGAAGTCACGTGCGTCTGTTTAGTGCGATGCATGCAAAAGATAGTAATCACAAGCAGACGACGCTGGCCGACTCCGTCCTGATCAGACATGTCTAGGTACTTCATAATTTTATTGTGACAAAAATGATTGCCTTGGCTTTAGATAACTTGCACGTGCAGACGCATTCGTTTCATATATCATTTTGAATTATTCCTTTATTTAATTATTTATTTAGAAATACACGAGAAAATTCATGCAATTTTTGATTTGTAGCGGCAAATCACGATCAAAATATATTCTTTTGGATAAAAAAAAACTATTCATGCTCGGGTAAGTAATAGTATCCAATTCAACTCAGTACCTACAGTCAGCAAACAAATGCCATATAGTAGGGGGAGTCTCGCTTATTTCCAGGAGAATGCTCCTATGTCAGTTGCGATCGACTTTCTGCATCATTGTCAAATTGAATTTGTAACAAATATAATGGGGTATGGAGACATTTTTGGTTGACAACCTTTCTAGTCAAACGTCGTCTGCTACTTCATTGTTTTTATAGCTAATCGTCAAAATTGACTATATTTTCTAATTTTTTGTTTATATTTCAATACTCTTGCATTATGTGAGGAATAATAAACAATCGATATTATATTCTGTTTATATGTTATTGAAATTTCGACCTTTCTAAGTATTTCTGAAGTATGATGCTTGCATGAAATAAAGATTTAAGATGACTCCAATATAATTCAAACATATTGAATGACACACTAAAAACCACGAAGTTTACCAAGCCACATAAACCACGCTCCCGGGCTGCATGACGTCATGTGCTTATTATTTATAGGGCGTGTTATAACGTTGCCAAACAGCTGTAGTCACTTATTTAGGGATATATGTGAATAAAATAATAACAAAGCATTTGATCGAAAAGTTATTTTAACAAAATGTTTAGTACAAAAACACCAGTATTTATTTTAATGTAAATTAATGACGTCCAGATCATTTCAACGTCAAGGTCATGTTTTTCTACGGCAACCCCTAGTTTATCGTACAGATTCGTATCCTTTGCAACATAATTAACATTTGTTTAAACCATTTTTATGGTTCAGTAATTTACTTTCATCTCAAACAAGGTTATTACATGTATGTACAGTACATGTTACATTTTTTACTGCTTTGTTTTCAATTACAAGCTCGTATTTACAAATGTCCCTTTCAGTCCACATGTGGTCCAACAAACCGGAAATCTTATATTTTAAATTATAATAAATAATTTTATAAATTTTAACACCCCTTTCAGTCAATTATGCGCTATCGAAAGTTCATATCGCCTATGACTATATGATCATAGAATTTTGGAAATCGCATAATTGACTGAGTAATATAGGACGTAGGCCTACACACTGCATATACAGTATTATACATGTGCAGCACAAGCATCATCCCCATTCGCACATTCTAAAGCCCTCTTTTGGAAAGGAATAAACCAATGTTATCTTATTCTGAATCACCAATAAATTAAAACCAATCAATCGCCATATCAGAGTTTTGATAAGGGGCGTCATCATCAGAATTTTATTGAATGACGTCATTCGCAGAAAATGTCACAAAATAAGATATATATTGGGCATTTTTATGGCGAATTCGACTCATTACACCAGGTGCAGGTGCATGTTCTGGTGGGTGTAAACCGATCACGTATTTGTATTGCGCGATGCGACCTCCCGACCACCCTATCCGCCATGTTGGGTGCACCGCCTCCACCAGCTCCCTTGATG
>JAQGAO010004526.1:0-15027 GCA_034697705.1 Ommatoiulus sabulosus
GGGCAAAAATCGCTGGTTTAACCTAAGTTTGAGGTTTGAACCTCGTTGGTTACTGCTACCGCAAAAGGAATGTATTTATTGGTTTAAACACGGCGATTAATTCGCGTGATATGATTCGAAAAACTTCTGTCTGAGTACCCCAAATGTTTGAACACTTAATTTTCTACGTATCATACCCTAATGTAATCGACATTTTTACGGAACTTCCTGCATTTATTTCTCAACTATAGGCTACAGTAATTAACTCTGTAGACCCCCATGTTCAAGTTCCCGCTCAGGAAACTTGAAAATGACCTGCAAAAGTCAGGGAAGAATGGTTTATTGTGAAAAAGTCAAGGAAATTGAACGCAGTCATGGCAATCCAAATTTAACACTTTTACAAGGTTAGCTCAGGGCCCATTTTCCGAGTACAAATTATCAAAATTGTCCACGTTTACCGTGTCCAAATTTTCCACAATTGTCGTTAGTAGGCCTAAATTTAAAAAAAAATATTTTCCAGTGTCAATTTTGGAAAATATGTCCATTTTTCACGTTGTCTATGGTCAGGGAAATTTTTTTAAAACCTGGAAAAGTCAGGGTAATTGAAAGTAAAATTTTTAAGGGAACCCTGTAAAACAATTTCGTACGCACTTACATGTATATTTAAAAATATAAACGTGGATTATATAACCTTTAAATATTCGCACCGAATTTTGAATTTACATGATTCATACTTGCATCGAGGAATTAAAGCAGGAAAAAGTTTCAATTTTGTTTTTGCAAATTAAAAAAATATGAGGAGCGCTCAGCCAGAAGCCTTACAAATCGTACTTTGGCAGCTAAGAATATGAAAACCCGAACTGCCTTTTTTTCGCGTTTTATTTTTTTTAAATTGGCCGCTTTTTTTTCTATTTTCGCTGACCCAGTGTAGTTTTTGCGCCAATTTCGTACGTTTTTTTCCCCGCATTTTTCACGTTTCGCGGGGAATTTCCACATCTGGTCACAGGGCAACGTCACTTCCGGTGTGCATTGCATAACGTTATCTCACCCGCGAAACGACACTTCGTACGACGTATAATTCAAAATGGCGATCTTGCCATAATGCGCTTTTGTATCGCAGCGCCGCTCATCCCTCGTCGCATATTTCTCCGCCAGAGTGTCTCCCCGTGCCATAGCCGAGACGCGACACTCCCCCTCTTTCGTTTTCGGCGTCCAGATGGCGCCAGGACCCGCTTTTCCTCGGCCCTAGGAGTGTCGCCTTCTACTTCCGGTTCGTGCAATCATTCCATTTCGGGCGAGACTTCGAAGGTGGTAGTGTCAAGAGATCGTCCTTTTTTGTAGATAGTTATTTCTCCTCATTTTTGTTTGAATTTGTGAACGTTTCGGAAAAAACATGAACGGACGTAAATCGGAAGAGCACGCCGAGAACAACTGCGTGGTTTGCTGTCGGGAAGTGTACATTTACGCCATCGGAGAATGCGATCATCCCGTCTGTTTCGAATGCGCCACTCGAATGCGAGTTTTGAGTCGACAGAACGAATGCCCCATTTGCAGGAGGGAACTTCCCAAGGTAATATCTTCACAATCAACCCTCTCCAGGAAATTTTCGTATTCGCCCCGATCGAAAATATATCCTAAAGTTTTTACGTTGCCGCACGACGTCCGATCGACCCCAGCCGGCCTTGATGTCGTGGCCACATGTCCACATCGTCTGAAACAAAATTTGGACCAAGCTGTTGCGAATGTCCAACTTTTATCGGTCGCACGACGGGCCCTTTGTTCGTAAAGCCCTGAAAAATGTACCGTTGAATGAGGAAAAAGATACCTCTCGTCGAAAACTGCTCAAAAATCTGAGTATATGTCGTTGCCCATGGACTAAGTATTGTGACCATGACGTACGTTGCTCGGATTATACACTCTCCAGGACATTTTACACCCTCTGTAGGAAGTACATTACTTCCGGGGCACCAAAAAAGGTCTCCCGGAAGACGGAGTGGAACCGGAAGTTGACCCCTGCTGGTGTCTTCGAATTCATGGCATACAACTGCATTTAAAAAAGCAGAGTGACCACTGGCCGAGTGAAACTTAATTTTACAAACCCTGGACCTGTCATAAATCCCGTTGGCTCAACCGCCTTTCCTTTCGCACCCCTTGTTCATGAACCCCTAAAAATGTGCTGTTGATGATGAAAAATATCACTCGCTGAAAACTGCTTAACAATAAGAATATAAAACAGGACCATGTGGGAGCTGGGAGAGGAAGTACATTACTTCTGGGGCACAAAAAGGTTTCCCCGAAGCCAAAGGATGAGAACCGGAAGTTGACTGTTGATCTTTAATGCATCCTCTGCTGGGCCAACGAAATCATGGCATACCGCTGCAGTGGTGGATAAAGCAGAAAGAAAGGGAAAGGGAAAGGTGCCATGTGTAACTTGTACCACCTGAGAAAATTCCTCTCGGAGGCCCTGTCATAAATCCTCATAAGTTCGATGCCCGTGATTGGCAATCCTTCAGCGAAAATTTGAGTCAAAAAATTTGGACGGGAAATATGGGTCTGGAATGACTATCGAGGGGAAAAAGAAAGATGATGCTCGATTTTTATAACAATTATTTCAGTTTTTTACTCGCAAGTAACTTTTAAAAAGCGCATTTGATGGAAAAGTTTGTTTGGTTTCGTGGCATAATGGATTTACGGTAAAGTCCCGATTATCCGAGTCACCGTTATTCTCGAAATCGTGTTTGTCGTCCCGATTATAATATTTGTGTTGCTCGCTATGTGAGATGGTACATTAAAAGTACAACGTTTTGAAGAGATTATGTTAATATCTAACGTGGAATAATGTTTTCATTTGCAGATTTTCTTTGTCAAAAATCGGAAGCAGTATGCAGATGTCTCGCACATCTCGTTTCCACTTAGGGATCGAAAGTACAACCTGTACTTTGAAGACGAAGTGGTGCAGAAAGCTCATCGCAAGCTGCTGGAGCACAAGTGCCAGATTTGCGAAAATGAACCGCCTTTCGCAACGTTTAACGCCCTCAAAAGTCACGTGAGCAAGTCGCACGAGTTGTTCTTTTGCGACGTGTGCACCAAGCATCTTTTGGTGAGTACGCATAGCAGGGTTGACCCTATGCTTGAAAAACTCGGAGACCGTGGAAATGTCGGAAGAATGACTTATTTTGAAAAAGTCAGGGAAATTCATCGTAATGGTGTTGTCACGATACAAAAGTAATGCTAACCAAGCTCAGGACCCATTTGCAAAGTTTTTAGAATTTTCCCAGTACAGATTTGCAAAATTTTCAACAATTTCATAACATAAAATTGTGCGAACTTTCTAAAAAATTTCCCAGTGCAAATTTGTGCAATTTTCAACAGTTTCCGAAGACAGATTTGCAACAAAAAAATTCCTCGTTCTCCCAGCACAGTTTCGCAAAACTTAACATTTTCCGAATGGAAATTTTCAACATTGTTTCATGCTAATTATTTAAAATTTCCAAAAAAATGTTTTCGTTAATTTTTAAAATTTTCACAAATTGTCATGAGTAAATTTGCAAAATATTGAATTTTGTCCTTTGTCAATTTTTCAAATTTGTGGATAACATCGGCGTAGGTCGATTTTGACATTGTCGTTGGTCAGAGAAATTTGTTTAAAAACCTGGAAAAGTCAGGGAAGTTCAAGTGGAAATTTCTGGGGGTACGGGGAGGCTATAAAGTAAAATATCCTCGTGGATTCTAGGGTTGTACCTTGCGTGTTTTTTCGAACCTCTCATCTCGATCTTCTCTTTAATATATTACCAGATATTCACGGGGGAACGCAAGTGCTACACCAGGCAAGAGTTGGGCACTCACAAACGTGTCGGCGATGCGGACGATAAATCTCACAAAGGTCATCCCCTTTGCAAATTTTGCGACGATCATTATCTGGACGACGATGATCTACTTCGGCATTTGAGACGCGAGCACTTCTTCTGCCATTTCTGCGACTCGGATGGATTGAACGATTACTGGTGGTATGTTGCGCGCTCCAGATTCGATTTATCTAGATGTCGAGCAGACTGCTATTTCCGAAATTTCATTGGAGGCACTCATTGTCTTTCTTGTTTTTTCCTCCCAGTGATTACGAATACCTACGAGAGCATTTCAGAGTCGATCATTTCCTGTGCGAAGAAGGCGAATGTCTGAACGAGAAGTTTACCACCGCATTTCGTAGTGAGATAGACCTGAAGGCTCATAGAGCCTCGACTCACAAGCAAGGGATGACGAGGGTGCAATCCAAGCAGAATAGGACGTTGGAGCTGGAGTTTTCAATTGCCCCGAGAGGTGAGTTATATTTGGCAGGGAAGGGGGGGGGGGGGATTACTTTGTGAATTAAGAGAAATGCGTTGAAACGTCAGTATCTATACTGCTTAAATTTTGAGTTGGAAGTTTCCGCAAAAAAATTTTTAAAAAAAGAATGTATGGATTTTAATGAAATATGGTTTGAAAATATACGTTAAATTCAACGTTAAAATATACGTTTTAAAATTTTTAAAAATTACACGCGTTACAAATTTGAAAGCAAAGTTGAAATCTGAGGAGATAGTGACTCAGAAGCTTTTTTTTAACGATTGAAGACATTTCTGGTGCATAAACAATTCCTGTGTTAGTTTTCAAAATTGTCGTTAGTTAATTTTGACAAATATTTTCCAGTGTCGATTTTGCAAAATATGTCGAATTTTCACATTGACATTGGTCAGGGAAATTTGTTTAAAACCTGGAAAAGTCAGGGAAATTGAAAATGAAATGTCTGGGCGAACCCTGAGAAATGCGTGACACGTTTAAGGTCCGAGTAATGTCCTAACGTTCGATCTACGCGTGAACTGGTCGGAACAAATGCCTGAGGTTTAAACGGTTTTTTTTAGCGATGCATACACGCTCCCAAAAACGCACCGAATAAAATGGACGTTTTTTTTCAATAATGGATGACGTTTACGTGGATTTCACTACCAAATTTAAAAAAAAAATGACTGCAGAAACTTAATAAACACCCCTCGTATAATCCTGCTTTCAATTTTAAAACGTATTAATTCTGAATCTGATTGGTATCATATCCATTGTGGCTGGATTTGCGGTGTAATCATTCAGAATTTTTTATTTTTCCAGGTATGCCGGCGTTTCGGTCCTACGACGGCAACGATTCTAGCTCTAGAAGAGGCAGAAGGCGGGGTGGTGGTGCCGATGGTTATGGAAGTTCTCACAGACGAGGTGCAGAAAGAGAATATGCTCAGCCGTATAATTCAAGGTTTGTAGCTGCATCCAAACATTGGCTACGTAGCTTATTGGCTTTGTGTCTAATCTCGACAAATGCTCTTTCAAACATCTTAGGCACGAGGATGTCAATGGTAGCGTAGAGTCTGATAACGTAGTTCCGAATCCGGTCCAGACTTCGCCCCACATCAACATGGACAGCAGTCAGGATTTCCCGGTGCTGGGTCTCGCATCTAACGGAGGCGGTAGCTCGCAGTCTGCTTCAGGTGCAGCGCCATCAGCCAGGGTTGCGCCAGACACTCTGGCGAGGAAGCTGGCCAAGATAAATAGATTTTCCGTCGGAAGCGGGTTAGGCAACGAAGAGTTCCCGGCATTGCATTCGTCGAAAGGTCCCGCGCCGTCGCAGATCGCCTCAAAATTCAAGGGATCCAACACGTGGGGGGCTTCCGGCTCGGCCACGCTGTCGATGACATCCAGCCAGGTGCCAAAGCCGAGCGCCGCTGTGTCCAGGAAGACGCTCACCGTTAAACTCAATAGCCCAGACGACTTTCCAGGCTTGTCTAGCACGAAGAAGCAACACGCGGTGCCCAAAGTGTCCATTCAAGTGGATCACAAGCAGAAAGCTGCGATGCCCAGTAGCGCTTCTACCAGTGCTCCGAACAGGCCTAACAACGGTTCCGAAAGGCAACCCGTAGTTACGCGGATGGCCAGCAGCCAGAACATCACTTTCATAAACCCACCCGCCTCCGTCCAGACCAAATTTGCATCATCGAGCGTGCCTCCTGTCCGCGAAGAACCACCTACAGAAGAGAAGCCTCGACCACCGGAATTTTCCGATGGACTGCCCAAGACGGGCGATGGGTGGTACGTGCTCAAGAAAGGGAAAGCTGCCAAATCGAAATCTCCTCCCGTTGAAGCCAAGCTTACGGAACTCACTTTGGACGAAGACTTCCCTTCCTTGGCCACCCGAGGAACGCCGCCGCGGCTGAAGAACGAGTCCGTTCAGCCAGGTTCTTGGAAGACTGGAACGAGTGCCCAGAAAGGCAAAGCGGACACCCAGAGAGTCAAAACGGATGCGGAAAAAGTCCAGTCAGATGCACGGAAGCAGGCTGAAAAAAGCGAGACGCCGTCCAGTACGAAGAACAAGAAAAAGAAAAAGGCCACTGCCGCCGCAAATGGCGATGGCGTCGAAGCCGAAAGCGCGACAAACGGAACCGCCGACTCGATTTCTACCAAAAACGGCTCTCCTAAAACTGGTCTTAAAGATGCGAAGGAAGGTCAGAACGGGAAAATTAAGCGCACGGAACTGAAGCTGGAACCCGTGTCGGCAGCTGTCGACAAAGTGGACGCGAAGAAACCGACGCTCGCCGCCGAAAAGAAGGCGGACATGTTCACCACCGATGATTTTCCCAGTTTGGCGCCCAAACGCGTCCCCGCTCCGATGAAACGTAGATCGGAATTGAAGGTCGAACCTTTGGCCGTGCCTACGGCGAGCCTGGTGGACGTGATAGAAAACATGAAAAACGGCGAGCCCGCGGCGAAGAACGACGACGTTTTGCCCAGGAACGGAGTCGCGTTCACCGAGAGCGATTTCCCCAACCTGACTTCTGAGCCGGCTAAGATAAAGGTCCCACCCGGGTTCAGCATGTTGGGGAATAAGTCGAGCCGCCCTCCGCCGGGATTCGTGTCCGCCGCCCCGGCCATGTCCATTCCCGCGACGAAGCCGCCGCCCGGCTTCGACGCCGTCAATAACCCGCTCAACGGTATCCAGCAGCCTCCAACGGCCACCTTCACCAACAGCGTGGGGCAGAGTTTCTCCTTCCCCCAGCCCATACCCTACCATGCCTACGTCCACCCCGAAGAGTCGCAGAAGCGCAACCAGGAGCTGGCCGAACGCCTGCGCGACGTCCTGGGCGGCGACGATGAGAAGTTCACTCGCTTCAAGGACATTTCGGGCGGCTTCCGCAAGGGGAGCATCACGGCCGGGGATTATTACAACCAGTGCGTGGAGCTCATGGGCCAGCAGAAGTTCTCCGGCATCTTCCCGGAGCTGGTGGTGCTGCTGCCGGACATCGGCAAGCAGCAGGAACTACTGACCGTGTACAACTTGGCGAAGAAGGCCAAGGCCAGCAACCAGAACTCGTCGACGCCGTTCCTGGTCTGCGCCTCGTGCCAACAGGTGCTGGCCAGCAAGGATTTTCGGGCGCACGAGAGCGGACACAACCTGGACAATTTTCCCGCGTTGGACAATCTGATTCACACGTCGCAAATGAGTTGGGTCAAGCGGAATTGACGTCCATCGAGGACGCTGAACTGGTCAAAAGATGAGCGATGACACTGGTTCTGGCCGGGAACAGTACCGCCGATCGGTCGCGTTTCTCGGTCGATCCAAACTGTCGGATCGTCGCGGACAAGATTGCGCGCGAGCAGCAAAATCCTAGCAGAAAACCTTTCCGATTAATTTCAGTTTCTTGATTAAACGTGGTTTAACCCCTACGGTTTGATTGATGAATTGTAAAGGGATCGATGTTTACTGGTCAGCCTAAGAATTGACCGCGGATAATATACGGTAACTGTATCCCTGCAGGAAATGTCCCTTAAAAAGTTTGTCTCATTACATTTTGAAGGCAGTTTAATGGATCGGCGTTTTGGGTTAATGTCCGCAGTTTTTGTTTTTGAGGCCAAGGTATTCGCAATTGTGCAAAAATTTGCTCCAGTTACATTGCCGAGATCCTGGAAATTGCAGTCTTGACCAGCCTCGTAAATTCAACATCATGATTCGGAATTTCAAATTGTGGTTTTAACCCAAAATATCCTAAAATTGATACTTCATCAAAAAGGACCATGCGTCAAAGTTATTTGTAAATTTTTTAAATGGTTGTTGGTAAAGATATAACTGAAAATTATATTTTTTTTAGAAAGTCTACCATTGACTTTTCCAATTTCGAATGAATGAGCAGTTTCTTCAGTTTTTCAAATTTGGTTTTTAACCCAAAATATCATAAAATTGCAAGTCCGTTAATTAGGATCACTCGTTAAGTTATTTGGAAATTTTTCAAATGGCCGTTGAAAAGAAATATCTGAAAATTGATTCTTTAGAAAATCTACCAATGATTTTTCAAATGTCGAATGAATTTGCAGTTTCTTCAGTTTTTCAAATTGGGTTTTTAACCCAAAATATATAATTGATACTTCATCATGAAGGATCACTCGTGAAAATCAAAAACCTGCAAAGCTGCATTTTTAACCGCTGCCTTAATGGGTGGTTAAAACATTTTTATGGATACATTTCTGCGGGATTCGACCGTTGAAATTAAGAATAATATCTGAACCATGAAAATTTTAAAATCACTCGTTACTAATAATGCATACGGTATGCTCGATGATTTTTTTCTGCAGTAACATACATTCAATATTTCAGAATATTTCAGCATTTTTTTTCACAGGTTATCGAAAATTTTAAGATCAAGAACATTTTGTAATCTTTGATTGCGTCAAGAATCGCAGAAAACGTCCGAGAAATGGAATACGAATGTGCGCATGCATTATAATTTCAGATATTTCTGAATTGATTTATCCAGAGAATAGGGCCTAGTACCCTCGTTGGCAAAATCAACGCAAATCTGGGCGAATGTTGAAGTAATTTTGTAATTTAATGATTCATTTTTGTGTCCCAAAAAAGCCACTACCTGAAAAATGATCCACCGGTGTTTGGAGAAATCAAAAATGAAATCAGAAATTTTAAAAAAAAATTGTTAAAATTTGTGGGGAATTTGTTTTTTTTCTAAATTTCTCCACATGTTCCTTTAAATTCCTTCAAAAATAAACTTTTTCACACAAAAGTTTGGAGAAAAAAAAACAGTTTTGAAGGCCAAGTCTCGAAAAATTAAAAAAAATTAAAAATTTGTGAGGAATTTTGTTTTTTTCTAAATTTCTCCCCATGTTCCTTCAAATCCCTTCAAAAATGAACTTTTTTTTCACACAAAAGTTTATAAAAAAATGAGTTTTGAAGGCTTAGTCTCGACACGTTGGTCGTGTCAAGTTTATTAATAAAGCTAAGTCTCGAGCAATTAAAAAAATTGTTAAAATTAGTGAGGAATTTAATTTTTTTCTAAATTTCTCCACACGCTCCTTCAAACTCCTTCAAAAATGAACTTTTTTTCACACATAAAAGTTTGGGAAAAAAACAGTTTTGAAGGCTGTCTCGAGAAATTAAAAAGAAAATTGTTAAAATTTGTGAGGAATTTAATTTTTTTCTAAATTTCTCCAGAAATTAAAAAAAAGTGTTCACATTTGTGAGGAATTTAATTTTGTTCTAAATTTCTCCGCACGTTCCTTCAAATTTCTTCAAAACTGAACTTTTTTTTTTAAACAAGGAAAAAAACGTCAAGTTTTGAAGGCTAAGTCTCAAGGTCGAAATCTGGCATGATCTTTAAATATGGATTCAACAAAGGGTAATTCTACCCTAAATGGCTTGTTGAGCACTTTGGAGCATAATAACTAGGAAAAATATTTCTTTTCAGATACCTAAAAGCTTTTGCTCAAAGGCTGGTAAAAGTTGGTCACGAAGCCAGAAAAATGCTCGATGCGTTGTTCGCGAGTTGTTTCGTTACCTGGGCCGCGAGTGTAAGCGCAAAGAACTTTTAGATTTGACAGGTATTGTCAATTAAAAGACTCGTTGGAAAATTATGAATTATTTATTTTATGTATAGAAATGTGTATTTCTTAATATTTTCTTTTGGTTTGCCAAAGGTGGCGTTATAATCTTTCAGTTATTTATTTGAAGCCTCAGTTAATAATGATTAAACATTGCATGTTTAACAGGGTTCCCCCACACCTGGAAGACCTGGAAAAGTCAGGGAAGAATGGTTTATTTTGAAAAAGTCAGGGAAATTCAACACAGTCATGGCGATCCAAAATTAAAACTTCTACGAGGTTAGCTCAGGGCCCATTTTCCGAGTAGAAATTTGAAAAATAATTTCCACATTTTCGGAGAACATTTTGCACGTTTTCCATGTACAAATTTACACAATTTTCCACGTTTTCTGAGCATTAATTTGCAAAATTTTCTACTTTTTTCGAGTACAAATTTGCAAAATTTTCCACGTTTTCCGTGTACAAATTTTCAAAATTCTCTAGGTTTTCAGAGTACAAACTTTCCACATTTTCCGAGGACAAAATTGCAAAATTTCCCAGAGCAAAAATTTGTAACATTTTCCGAGTACTGTACAAAGTTTTCATGCAATTTTTTTAAATTTTTTAGAAAATTCTATGTTAATTTTCAAAATAGTCGTTAGTAAATTTAAAAAAATATTTTTCAGTGTCAATTTTGGAAAATGTCAATTTTTCACGTTGTCATAGGTCAGGGAAATTTTTTTTAAAACCTGGAAAAGTCAGGGAATTTGAAAATGAAATTTCTGGGGGAACCCTGTTTAAGATTGATAGAAGTCGATTTAACAATCAGTTAATAAGAAGTAAAAATGTCCATATTTTTATCAGAAAAAATAAAGACAGCACTCTACCTTGCCCAGTTAGAAAATGCAAAATTGAAATAATTTTAATCATGTTAAGTAAAATCGTATTTTTAATCAGTAATTTAATGAAATTAAAGATTCTAATTTTACCACCACCAAAAAAAATGTGTTTTATTTCATGGTTTAAGATTGATTAAAATCGATTAAGGTAGTCCTATTTTTTTTGTAAATGATTTTTCTAGAGAAAATATGAAAATTTTGACTTTTTATTAACTTCTATATTTTATAGGTATTTATCTACTAGAGCGTCGATTAAATATTATTAAATTTATTTCATATAATGGTAATTTCATAGTTCTTATTTTTGATAAAGGTCAATGTTTGTTCTCAAATGTTTAATTTTTCTCGAAAATTATGGCATATGATATCGATTTAACGATGTGAATCGTATTTTTATTCATTATTTAATGGTTTAAAATCGATTAAGAATTTAATTAATATGATTAAAATTATTTGATTTTGCATTTTTTCTTGGTGAAGGTAGTTTTATTTTTTCTGAAAATATGAAAATGTTGACTTCTTATTAACTTCTATATTTTATAGATATTTATCTAGAACGTCAATTAATTATTATTAAAATTATTTTATGTAGTAGTAATTTCATGGTGGTTTTTGGAAAGATTCTTGCGATATTTCTAAAAAAAAAAATATATGGCTATTTTTATTTTTGGATATAAGGATATATTTATTTAATTAATACAGTATTTTTATCAATATCGATTAAAAGTTTACTTAAAACGATTAAAATTACTTCATTTTGCATTTTCTTCTCGGGGAATGGTAGTTCTATCCTTTCATCGTTTCTCAAAATTGAATTTCCTTAAGAATATAGAAATTTTGACAGAATAATAAATTTTAAAATATTTGGATATTTATTTAAAGCTTCAATCAACAATTATTACTATTAATTTTAAAAGTTTTAAGTTCGTATTTTCTTTTGTCATTATTCAAATTTTCTACAAAAAAAAATATGGAAATTTTGATTTTCGTAATAAGTTTGTTCTATAATATATACAATAGATATTAGTCGAAATCGTTAATTAATTATTAATTATTAATTCGTTAATTTAATTATTGATATTAATTTTTGGATAAATATTTGGAATTTAAAGCTTCAATTAATAATTATTACTATTAATTTTTAAAGTTTTAAGTTCATATTTTATTTTGTCATTATTCAAATTTTCTACAAAAAAAAATATGAAAATTTTGATTTCGTATTAAGTTTGTTTTGTAATATATACAATAGATATTAGTCGAAATTGTTAATTAATTATTGATATTACTTCATAAATTTTCAGTTTTGCATTTTTGTTTTGGGATTGATCGAATTGAGGCATTTTACCCTTCCATATTTCTCAAGTTCGTCCTCTTAAAATAATTAATTTTGATTATAATGCTAAATACATTGTATAACTAGAATTTATTTTACGAAATGCAGCTGTAATTAATAATTATTGCTTTTTTTATTTTCATGTGACCCGGCCATTTTTTTTTTTTTTGCCAACAGGAAGTCGTCTGCTCATCGGAATTGGTGACGTCATCTCGATGAAGTCACGTGATTTGAAAGTGAAAAAGTGTCATGGCGGATGACGGGCTGTGATGTGTGCTACCATGCGCGATAAGAAACTTTGGGAAAAAAGGTATTTGAAACCATCGCGTCTCAATTTTATCGTATTTATCGGGAAAGCGTAAGATAAGACGAAGCGTTTCGTTTCAGCATCACTTAGATTTTGCTGGCTTTTGACGAATTTGAAGTCTCGTTGAAAGCTATGTTCGTTTTTATTAGTAGGTGGATCGATGCAAATTTGTGGAGCTCGCTGGACAAACATGTAGACCTTTATTTGCTGCCTTTGATAAATAACTTCATAACCAAATAAAGGGTTATGCAACGCGAGATTGTAGTCTCGAGGTACAAGATTATTCGATTATCGGGAGAGTTCGCAAATATTTGCTCGAGGATTAAAACCGGCTGCGAATATAAGAAACAAACCAGCTGCTGCGGTTTTTTTCGACCTAACGTGCCAACATTTATTTTTGGCAGAGAAAAAAAAGTATAAATATGAGCTGTAACTTGTCATGAGAACCAGAAAACATGAGGAAAGTTGACATGTGAAGTACGGTACGTTTGACCGAGAATGCTAAATTTTGCTTTGGTTAAATGTATATTTGAGGTACGTTTGTTGGTTGTGGATTTTAAACGTTGGTCTATTTATGCAAATGAGGGCGAATCATCAACATCAGGAGATGTGCCAACATCACCTACCTGGAAGTTTTGCCTACGAAGGACCGAGCAAGGTGTTCGGTAGACCCAGGTTCGATCCCCGGTTCGGCTATCCTCGATTGTGGGTTTTCATGGTTTCCCACAATTCCTCCAGACGAATGCTAACATAGTTATGTTAAATCGGCCATGACCGTCTTCCCATCCCATCCTCGTCTTAAAGTCCAGGTAATTATGGGAAATATAACTAAATTGTGTTGGGGTCCATCATGACCAGACTGCTTAGTCTGACTTAATTTGCATAATGATCCTCCCTGCCAAATGGTACTATGTATTGGCTGCAGGGTAAAGAATTGAATTGAATTGAAGGGGGCGGTAGAGAGGCTTGATTTCAAAGCCTTGCATCCTACTGAAAAAATCTACCACACAGCCCTGGTGCAGAGAGCAAAAGGGATCTACGTGAGACCTCAGTTTACTTTCATTCGATAGAGACACCTCTTGGAGAAGTTTGCACATTCTCAAAATTTCCACAGACCTCAACCAGGGAGCAAACCCCGCAACCTAGGGTCGAGAGGCAAGCGCCTAACCACTCGTCCAACAATCGGTAATCCAAGTCGTGATGTCACCTGTGCGAAATGATTCCATTAGTTGGTTTAAAAACAGTGAATTTTTTAAAATAAATTACATAGCATGAATATTTTGCGCATGTGCATGACTTCACGACCATCAAACGTGCAATTCGTAAGGCTCGGTCTGAGTACCCTCGTTGTATTTTCCTCCAGGTTTAAGACGATCTTGAAATTTCTATTATTGTTAATCGGCTACGGCAATAACTTGGTAGTTATTAACATCGTAACGCACAGATAATTGTAGTTCTGATATTACAATTAGAGCATGCACATTTTAATTTTACGTACTTCAATTGACACCACTGCAGCTACAATTGAGAAAACATCTGGTAGATTTATTAGTTTGAATGAAATAGAACTGTAGAAAACTGTAGTTTGTGGACGGAATTTTGGTACTTTTCACTGGCTGCTATCAAAATTTCCCTCTTTATGGAACTGTTAATGAAAAGTTCGGTAGCTTTTTCCTGGCATGAAATGATTGACTGAAACTAGAAAATGTTCAATATGCAGGAATCGAACCCCCTTTCCCCCAAATGCATTAAACTATCCAAGTTTCTTAAAAGGTAATACTTTAAATTCAAACTTAAGCTTTCGAATCTGTAAATTCTCGTGTCTTCGTAATGATTGCAGGTTCTTAGTGGCGAAGTTGTCCTCGATTGATGTTGGAAGCTGCCCTTCACAATGAAAATAAACGAAAAGAACATTGCCGGCTTTGCGGTTTCCAACTCCCCCATCGACAAGGAAGGCTGGCTGCTGAAGAGGGGCGAAGTAAACAAGACTTTCCAGAGGCGCTGGTTCGTTCTGAAGGGAAACTTGTTGTTTTACTTTGAGAAGAAGACCGAGAAGGAGCCGGCCGGAGTCATCATTTTGGAAGGTTGTACCATAGGTGAGTTTGTCGAAAGCTTATACTGCTTGCGAGCTGGGAATTGTAGCTTCCACGTTGTAACATTTCTCGGAAAATTGCCACTTGAGTACGTGTAACGTGGTGTGTACGACCGCAAGTGCCTGTGTTGCGAAATTACCGTTTGATGTCTTGCTTCCTTATTCATTGCTTATTGCGTTGCATCATGCTTTCAAAAGTAATTTAGACTTCCTCCCAATTTGAGGCAGGGACAGTCTGCTGTCTCTGTTTCGGTTGTAAGAAATGTATGCTAGTTTGTGGCGTTTGTTAAGTTTCCGCAATCATTTTTTTATTTTTTAAAAGTGTCTGTATGTATTTCAATGAAATTTGGTAAAGAAATAGGCGTAAACATCATATAATTATATAAAAAAATGTCCATTTTGGGAGCGAGTGTATGCCTTGCTCAAAAAACATTTAAGCCTTCAGCATTTGTTTGAGACTGGTCTTGCATTCGGTAGACCCAGGTTCGATTCCCGGGTCGGCTATCCTCGATTGTGGTTTTTCATGGTTTCCCACAAT
>JAQGAO010004527.1:0-15026 GCA_034697705.1 Ommatoiulus sabulosus
CTTTAATGGGACCCATTAATCCCATTAGTCTCATTGAATTTTCGTATGAGACCGTATGGGAATTTTTACTTGGGATGCCAAGACTTTAAGTCAATATTAGTTAATGCACGCTTTTAGCGCGAAAATAAGCCGCATATTGAAAATTGACGTGATTTACTAAGATGTATGTACATTTTCTTTCTCTTCCCTAATACCATGATTGTATTTCAATTGCAAAACATTCGATAAGGCTTGTCGTTCAATATTTACCTTAGAGAATCAAACATGAGCTTGAAATAGATTAAGTGAAAAAGGATGAAATTGGAGAAATAGTGCATTAATTACTTTACCTAAGGTATAGTGTTTGAGTACACGTCTGCTTAACCGTAGACATACTAATTTCTCTAAGTACCGAACGTAAGCCGCAAGTCCGTAAATTTGGTAAAGTGCGGATTATGTACAGGCTAAAATGTACAAGTTATACTGATAAAGATTTCATTTTAACTACAAAGACTACCGTAAATAAATCTGCCCGTAAATTTATAAACTGTATGTAAGATATCAAGGTACAGCTTATATTCTGAACAAAAGGTATTTTTGACAACTTAATCTTTGGCAAAATTAAGAGTTTTAGTAAAATCTGTAGTAATGTTACTAAATGTTAACGTTTAGCAATGTTAAGCAAATTGTCCCAAATATAAGATGCATGTAGTATAAGTTGTATAATACATGTATATGCATGTACAGTTAAAGTCGTTTAATTTGATCACACTTAATCCGATAAGCCATTTTATTCGATCAAAACCTTCAGGACAGATTTTTTCCTATACTGCAATATGTTTTTAAAAAACCGCTAATTGGATCATATCATCGCTTAATTCGATCAAATTGCCACATGTCTACATAACGTAAACGCGCGAAACAAGTTTGAGCAGGTACAAGCATGAACACGTTTGGACAACGTTTAAGAGTGCATCTATAGGCATCTAATGCATCAGCGGGAGTACTCAGATGGATTTTTTGCGTTATTTAGAAAATGAAATTTCAGTTATAGAAAACAGGCATCATCACACACTACTTATAACTTTTTTTTTTTTAAAAAAAATATAATTTTAAAGATATGTAAATACACATATACGATTAAATATATGTATTTTTAAAACACGGAGCAAATTATTTTGAATGATAAGGTCAATGTCTAGCCAGTTTTTTTACATTTATCGCTTATTTCGATCAAAATCGCTGAAACAAGCGTGATCGAAGTAAGCGGCTTTCACTGTAATGTTAAACGAATTTTTCCAAATATCAAATATATCTAGTCTTAACTTGTATAATATGTATACAGTGTGATATGTTAAATATGAAAAATTTAGTAAAAATATAGAAAAGATTATGGAACTAAATCACGTGATCTTTTCATCGAATCAACAACTAAATGAAATGCCACGTGATATATGCATGCTGACGGTACATTTGAATGTGTGTTTGTATGTCTGTGCTTTTTCACATTTTGATTTTTGAGACGGGCATTTGTGGAGGGGTCATCCCAAAAGCTAATGGTCAGTTGCGTTGGCATGCGTTTGACATACAAGAAAAAAGATGGCCACTGACCTTCTGTTCGACCCGTTATCTGAATCGTAGTTTCCTTCGTAAACCATTCCGATTTCGTGGTGGGATTTACCATTGCTGATGAGAAGAAGAAAAATAAACATGCAGAAAAAACAGGTGGTAATAATAATAAGAATAGTTAAAAAATGTGGCGTGCAAGAGATTCTCTGGTGTGTATTTATGTGCATTTTGTGTCTCTTTGGTGAATTGTGCAATTTGGAGGGCCCAATGTTGTTTTCTAATAAATAATTTAATATTGAATGCTGACTGAACTTACCGATTAACTGAACGGATCCTTCGGATTCTCCTAATACGTTTTTGGCAGTGCAATTGTAACTTCCCAAGTCCCTTTCCTCCACGCCTTTGATTCGTAAGGTAAAGGTGATCTCATAGGACTCGACTTTTTCCATCACTTGATATTTGGTGCTGGAGATGAGCATGTCGCCATTTTCTCTCGTCCAGTAGTTCACCGATTTCGGTGAAGCTTCGATCTGGCACACTAGTTCCACTTCCTTTCCGAGATGCGCCCCCACCATCTGATTGGGGACTTTTACTTTGGGTTTTACTGCAAAGGAACGAGAGAATAAACAAGGGCTTGCTTAAAATTTGCTGTTTATACATAACGACCTTAAAAGCAACCGAAATGCCCATCGCTTATTTGGGACAGTGACGTTTAATCGGGATAAAAATGTGAGTTTCATCTTAAGATGATGTCTGCATTGCGGCCACCTGTAGGGCATCGCCTATGGAGTACGTATGTTAAGACATATGCGGCTGTTGTACCGGGTGTTTCTCATTTTAAAATATCAAGTGAAACGTCTCGGGAAATTATCATGTCACGAAAGGAAAGTGCTGGATAAAAGTTGCGAGAAGGGGGTGTGAAGAAAATTTGTGTCCGCAACATTTTTAGCCCCACGTTGTCTGCTACTTCATTAGCTTGATGGATATTCTTAGAAATTGACTTCATTTTTTAAATTTTTGTATATATTTCAGTATTTTTGCATTGTGTGAGAAATTATAAACATTCGATTTTGTTTTTTTATACCGGGTGAACACAAAGTCTATATATATCCCCAAATAAAATTTACAACATTATAGGTATGACAATGCAGTGTGTGAACTTGAATAGGAAGTCATTGATGGTCTTTTCCATTAGGAAAAGGAATAGTATATTTTGTTTGTGGTGCACTGATGTGAAGCAACCTTCATTTACTAGTGTGCTGCAGCGCAGCTAGCAATTTGTTTGCACCGGTTTTCAAAACATTGTAGCAACTTCGAATAATTGCCAATAAAGACGAAACCAGTTGAATACATACAAACAAACCATACTCTTCTTTTTCATAATTTGACATTTTGTCCTAGGTGTTACGGTTCAAACATTATTGTTTCGATTTCGTTCAAAAAATGGTCTTGGGTAACATTTAATACCATCAGTGGATAGAGCACCCATAATTTTCTATTCACGTGCACACACAGAATTGTCATACCTTTAATGGTATAGATGTTATCTGGGGCGGGGGTATAAATGGCGACCATTTTAAGCATTTCTTAAACATTATGCATATACTTTCTTGCATGATAAAAAAGATTTTGATTATTCGTTTCATTCAAAAATGCTGAAATATTTATAAAAAAATAGAAAATAAATTCAATTTCGAAGAATATCTACATATATAAACCAAATGAATTATCAGACGACGTGCGTAGGATATATACACGTAGTGGGTGAGGGGGAGGGATGGGGGGAAGGGAAAGTACTGCGGACAAAAGTCGTCTTCACATGGGCCGCAAGATGGCGTTTTCTGTTTTAGGCATACATGGCGCTATTGTAGGTAATAACACGGTCAACATAATTTTCTATAATGGAACCCCCAATTTGTTATTACATCTGATTAAACGTAGGCCTACGGTGGATAGTAGTTGTTATCTGGATATTTATTTTTGAAAATGTATATTGACCTATTACAGGCGCCATCTTGTGACCTTCAAAACTAACAACTTTTGTCAAGAACGTTTTTCCGTAGCATGCTTATTTTCAGAGATCTTTCATTTTTATCGTTTAAAATGGGACAGCCGGTATATATCTAAATTGTTTAGTCAAACACTGTTTATTGCAAATTTAGAAAAAAATTAAATGTTTTTTTAAATTTCGGAAAAATGATAAATAAAAAAATACTTCGAGAAACTTAAATATGATAAAAAACATAATGCAATTGGTAGGCTTATCTCATGCGTCAAAATATAAAAACAGTATTTAAGAAATTATTCCTAGCTACTCCATTAATCTTACGCTAGATTACATTGATTAAAATTCTCCTTAAGTGTCATTTAAAATGCTTTTCCGCTCCACCTTTCCCGTTTCGCATTTTTTCACCCTTTCTCATTCAAAATTAGATTTCTACATGAATAATCAGTCGTCATTAAGTAATCTTAATTATAACGAATTTCGCTAGTTCGCATGCTGTTATTATAAACTCTTATTGCTCGGCAATATTAATGATCCTAAGATTTTTCGCTCCAATTCTCATGGAAATACTTGAAGCAAGCTGGTTTATTTTAATCGAGGAAACCCATTTTCAGCCTCGTTAAACGTAATTTTTAAAAAAAGCTAGTAAAAAAATAAAAAACTAATCTCACATCCGAATGGGCTGGATCAACCGAATTTGTGTATTTTAACCGAAGTTTTCATTTTTTTTAAATTGAACTTTTTAGTCAATAAAACTGTGAATACAATCTGACACGTACAAATTCGATTATTTCATAAATTTAGATATTGTATAGTTAAATTCCAGTAAAGCTCATATAAATCTGCGAACTATTTTTTTAAAAATCTATATACAGGGTGGGCCAATAAAAAGTAAGCCAACTTTATAAAAAATCGTAAAATGGTTATTTGTTAATGGAATTTAATGAAAATGGGTACATGTGTACTTAAATAGGATACAAAAAATCCAACATTTCTCAAGAATTTTTGCCTAGCACTGTAATTTTTTTTTTACGCAAAAAACTTATCGCGGTTCTTTCTTCTTTAGTGAACGCCATTTTGAAAGACAAATTCGAATGATTACGTCATTTAAAAATAACGTGAACGAGGGCAATTTGAAAGTAAAGAGAACAACAATATTTGTACAAATTTTTATTAAATTCCATTAAAAATAACCATTGTATGATTTTTATAAAGTTGGCTTACTTTTTATTGGCCCACCCTGTATTATATTTATTAACATACGTAGAGTTATATTTATTTGGACATTATTTATACAATTTGTTTGAATATTCTCCGAAATTGGCTGACATTATTACGGAGCGTATAAGTGACATACAAATTGGACAAAGTTTGTCTATCTGTTCATATTAAAACCACATTTTGTAATATCGAAACTATAAGGTCACACTTAAAGTAAATACATTTTAACACACACTACATACAATCGAAATATATCAATTGGATTAAATAAAATTGAATGTATTTATTATTATGAGATTGTTAAATAAATAGTATCTCAATATATTCATTAAATATTTCTCGGGAAAAAAAGCGATTGCAAATACACTTTTGGAGATATTTGAATTTTTTAATTTTAAAAGCAAACACTATATATTTTTTATGATTTAAGATTTATAAGAAACTGTATCTTGAAATGTTTCCTAATGTGTGAAAAAACCAATGATTTAGTATAAATGTGAATTTTGAACCTTGCTCCGAAATAAATTTCAGTCCAAAATGGATTAATATTATCACGTTTCAAATTTAAAAAATGCATACTTGCTCAAACTAATAGAAAACAAGTTTTTATTTTAATAAAATTTACATTTTAAATAGGGTCTGAAAATAATTCATAATTCTACTTACGGTTGACTTGTAGAAATATTCTTTTACTGATTGAGGGTGGGACCCCATTGGACGCAATGCAAAGGTAGGCACCCATGTGCTTACGAGTGACCTTAGTGAAGTTTAGGACATCACCGTCCATTATTGAAACTAAAAATAAAATTAATTTGATTTTAATACTGTATGTACTTAAATATTTAAATTTATATCTACTTGATCAAATGGTATACTCATGCATAAATGTAAAGCGACTTTAAGATCGCTGTTCTATCAAAACACAATCACACTGACAACTATTAGTATATCTATGAGTATTTTTGATTTTAAGTGTTTTGATTTGGATATTTTAATGACACTGTTTCTTTAAGAACATTCCAATTTGTTGCGTAGTTTCTAAACGCTACTTTAATGACATATACCAATACGTTAAGAACACTAGTTGTTATTAAATGGATAGCACAGTTAGTTTCTCTCGAACTCAATTTATGGCTCCTAAAACACAATTTGTTGCTTTTGAAGAACACAATGTGTTGCTCTCAGAGAACATAATTGTAGCAACTTAAAATATATTTTGTTTTCTATCATTTGTGTGAAAAGTTTCAATGACATCGTTCTAATAGAATTGATCTAAACATATGCGTTATTGCAAGACCTGTTTAAATACGGTTTGAAACAGTTGTCCTATTTTTAGGGAACATTAACTGTCATGATTTTGACGTGTTTAGTAACATTAGTTTCAGTGGGAAATTCCAATAACTATTTTATTAAATAGATGCATGTACATTTTTTGAACACATTTTGCTTCCATTTTAGAACACACACCAGTAATTAGGTATATCCTGATTTTATTTAGTGCACTTTGTGTCCGCAACGGAAACTAACATGAATTCGACATGAATTCGAGACTTACCTCGAAGTCTGTCTCTACTACTTGCTCTAAAGATTATATGTTTTCCATCTTCCCTCCGCCACGTGATTTTCGGCATCGGATATCCGGTTGCCCGGCAGTAGAGGGACACATTACCGCCCTCTACAACTACGATGTCAGAACTGGATTTTTCGTATATGATATCCGGAGGAACTGCAAGAAAACAAAAATCCTAATTAAAATTAGTTATAAAACAAATATAATTTGAACATAAGTTGAAATATAAGTTGAATTATGTCCAAGTAAATAGTATTATTATTTTAAATCACGAGATTTTTTTCTAACTATTATCATCGCAATATTTGCATGTGAAAGACATGTTATTTTCATTAAATTGACAGGTTAAATTCAGTTTAAATTAACTCTACAGTCGGCACATACAGTATCATGTGGTAGGGGCTTTTGCATAAGTTGTATACATATGGAAAACCTTGAACATTCTGGGAAGAATGACTTATTTTGAAAATGTTAAGGAAATTCAACGTATTAATGTTGTCACAATCCAAAATGAGTGTTTCCACGTGGATAGCTTATGACCCATTTGCAAGATTTTTACCATTTTCCCAGTACCAATTTGCAAAACTTTCACCAATTTCAGAGGACAATTTTGCAAAATTTTCGATCTTTTCCGAAGACACTTGCAAAAATTTGCACGTTTTTCAATTTTCGATTTACAAATTTTCAACAGTTTTCGAGGACAAGTTTGCAAAATTTCGAACCTTTTTCAAATACAAATATGTCATATTTTCCAAAAAATATAAAAAAAGAGTTCATGCTAATTTTGTAACATTTTTAAAATATTTCAAAATTGTCATTCGTAAATTTGGCCAAATATTGAATATTGTCTTTTGTCGATTTTGCAAAGTTGTGGATAACATCTGCATATGTCAATTTTGATATTGTAATTGGTCAGGGAAATTTGTTTGAAAACCTGGAAAAGTCAGGAAATTTGAAAATTAAATTTCTGGGGGAACCCTGTACTGCCTACAGTTTGAGGCAACGTGTTCTATAAATATTTCACTTATCTTAGTAGTAGTAAGAGATAAGACAGCACTAAGTGTGACTTACGAACGGGAAAGTTCGCCTCTTTCCTATTTTGCATAGCGAAACATGTTCTTCCCTGACACATGTCACAATTTCCCGTAAAAAATGGCGACTTTTTCATTATTTTTTAAGCCGTTAACCGTTCTCATTTTCTACCGAGTCTGCTTTACTTATAAATCCTTATTTCGTCTATTGTTTCTGCTCTGTTTAAGTTCCTTGTCCTACATAGTTGGGATCTGGCTAGAGGCAGAAGAAATAGCGTTAGGGGATTACGCTTGTCATCCTTGCCTGTAAGCTGGGGATATAAAATGTTTGTTTGAAATCATCCCAGTTTTTGCCTCGCTTAACGTTCGAGGGGTTATCTAGGATATATATTTTTTCTCCAAATTTTATTCGTATTATTCTGGGTAGCACAGGTGGAAAATGTACCGATTTCGGCCATTCTTCTTACATTTACACTGTTTGTTTTATCTGCTTTCAAAACAACAGTTTATCACTGCGCTTATCTTGAACCATCCAAAAGGTCAAGGACCTTCAATAAATTACGTTTTGATTTTTACAGCTGTTTACAATTTTGTTCGTGCTTTCCTGATACTTTTTCTCCACATGTCAAAAGCAAGATATAGCATTTTCAAAGAGTTAATCGAATAGCAACTCAAACATGTCGAAATATTCCAAATGTGCATGTTTTTGACGTGTTTTTTATTAAATTTGTTTCAAAAACGTGTTTCAAAAATTCCACAACTGCGTGTTTTCACATGACTATAAAGTGGACATTTATTTGTAAAATTCGAGGGCGGACATGTTTTAAAACGTTTTCTATATGAAAATTGTTATGATGGTTTTTGATAAGAACATGTTCTTAATAGTGCTTATCATAAATAACCAAAATGGGTGTGCTGAATTCTCTATTTTCGCGTGAAAAAAACTAAACGTTTTTGAGATGGCTGCATGTAATTTTCCGAAAATATTTCCAGGGTATAAAATGATAGCAACTTATTTGTGGAATCACATTGACGTCGTAGGTTTTACTGTTTTTCACAAAAGTTACTTTCTGTTACCTAGCCAATCAGGAGAGACTTTGGGATAAGCAGTGTTGTCAACATAAGCAGTTTACCACCATTTCTGTTTTAAACAGTGTTGCCAAGTTAGTTTACCCATATTTCTCTTTTAAAATGGGTGTTGCCATATACTGTAAACTGTAAAAAAAGTATTAACAATTCTAAAAGGTCTAAAGTTAAGATGCCATAGACACATTTAAGACATGAAACATATGCATGTCTAATCTAAGATTATTTTTTTACAGCGTAGGGATATATGTTATTTATTGACCTATGTGTGCCTCATTCAGTTGAAATAAATACCCACAATTTATTTCGGGATATAAATTTGTTCCTGTGTGACGGCCTTTAGATATGTCAAAAGACTCAAACATGTTATTTATCCTTTGACATATTGTGCCTCCATAAGGACATATGCATTACATGTACATGTATGATGTTGAAATGAAAATACTTGCATTTTAATCACACAATTTTCAATTCTCTAAACATCTCCAGTCGCTTAACATTTTTTTACATGTCGAAAACTGTAAAGTTTCTGCAATTGAAGGCAGTCACCAGATATACTTTTAAAATTCAAGGTTGTCGCATGAGTCCAGAAAAAATGTAACAAACGTTAAAAGCACGTGGATATCGTAAGTTTTACAGTCTTTTACAAAAGTTACTTTCTGTAGCCAATCAGGAAAGACATTGCTATAAGCATTATTGTCAAGATAGTTTACCCACATTTCTCTTTTAAACAGTGTTTCCATATACTGTAGGGATATATTCTAAGTATTGCTCCATGTGTGCCTCCTTTTAATTCGCAAAAACTTATCACTTTGGGAATTCGGACCATTTAATAAATGTTTTATTCTTATAGACAATAATTTTTTACTTCATCCATCAGTGATTGGGCTGAAAATGTCACCCTTCTGGTAGCCTACATCCGTCACTTTTTGCATCATTGAAATGTAGCCACAAAACAGATTCAACGACCAATTTGTATCTGACCATTTTTTACCAGAATTTCCCAATGCATTTTCCCTCGGGACATCTGGGGACACGCTCCGTCCCCCAGATGGCGAACATGTAAAACACGCCGTAGGTTGGATGCAATCTAATCTAAACGAACACGTCTTTTTTACAAATTGTAGCATGCCATTTGAAAAGCACAGGTGCATTTGCATTTTCGAGCTGAAGTGCTGTGATGCATCGTTTCGCGGTGGGGATACAAATTGGTTGGGATGATGAAAAATTGCCCTCCTGCCATGGATGGCAATTGCGGAAACGATTGGAAATTGGCTCGGTTCAAGGGCCATCCATAAAGCTCCGTCTAGCTAGGACGGAATATATATTTCATCCAGCATTGATGGTTGGTTGATTGTGTATTGAGCATCACTATGGCTTAATTTGGGGACAGAATTTAAAATTTAGCAGGTGTTGATACAGTATTTTATGGTGTTGCCCTTTCGAATTTCAATTTAGAAAAATAAATTAGCATATTTTAACTACAGCTATGGACAAAATTATTAGGCACACATGTTGTTTGTGTCAATTTTTTTAAATTAAATGATACACATTGTATCATTTAAACACATTGTATCATTGTATCATTAAACTAATAACCCTATGAAACTTAATATTGAAAGGTTAAAACGATTAAATGAAATCGTTTGACCAATTTCTGAGAAAATTTAAACACTGATCATGAAACTGCACTTTTATCCAGATATGTAGACTTTGGATAATATGGACGTGTTTATTTTAATTTTACTGCACTTTTATTTGTTAATTTCCTGTTCGAAGACAGTCTGAAGCTTGTTTAAATACTTAATGAAAACGATTTAAGTGAATCAGAACGGACCCAGAGCCTTGTTTTGTCCTAAGAAGGACTGTCACAAGTGCATTTAGCTATACAAATACTACTATTAAATGAAACAGGAGCACTATACAGATTAAATCCATATCTGATTATTGTATGAATGTTGTATACATTTTCTAAAAAAATTGACAAACGTTGTCAATTGTTTGGTTTTTTTTCAAAGGATCATTAGTTTAATACAAGACATTCTAACACAAAGCTTAATATCATTCCATTTCAAAATATTCCTCAAAAGCATGGGTGCCTAATAGTTTTGTCCTAGGCTGTATGCTTTCTGTTACAACGTGTTGTTTTTTGTTTTCCATTTCTAATATAAAACTCAATATATATGTTTAAAGGGTGAAACTTATATTGAACCATGTTCTCTTTTTTATTTTTATAAACAAAACATCGTTTTTGTATCTAAAGAGCGTTTTTTATATTATAAAGCTTTATCATCACGATGCGCGTGCTGCATTGTAAAACCAAACAAAAATATACCATTATTGTTTTATCTGAAAAAATCTCTTATTGCTTTTTAAAACACAAACATGCATTTGATTCGTCTAATTAAACTATGCAACATCATATTTCTGTTGTTTTGTGAGTCAAAAAAAAAGTTTTATTTTGAAAATTTCGTACTTGCTCTAGGAAATACATTTTGACAGACTAAACAAGAACAACGTTATTTCTTCTATTGTAAACCACTGTTATTGCATTCAAAAGTAAATTTGTTGCCTAGTAGAACAACATCGTATGACATGCATGCTCACTGACCAAACTGATAAAAATATATTATTATATATTTTATTAATAGAATTGTTCAGAATAACGCGTTCTAAAACTCAATAGGCCGCATAGAAAACATAAACATAGTGTTAAGAACATGTTTCTGACATGTAAGAGTTGTGGTTTTTAAGTTTTAAGTTACAAATTGTTCGAAGATAACGGGAATTTGGATTCACCTTATAAACAAACATTCAACAATCTAAATAATTACATTTTACTGTGCATAATCAATCAAAATTTACCTAAACAAACAGTCGCTTGTCTACATGTAAATTCACAGTATGTTGTATGCATGGAAATTATTCTAATGATAACTTTCCAACTATAACTCAAAAATTATATTGTTGTATATAATTTGATGCTGGGCATGTGATATTGTTTATTTGAATATCCTGTATTTCAAAGGTGATGTATTCCAAAGTAGTTCGATGATTCAAGCAATAATTTATTAATGGCAATGTGTAGACGAAGCCCCCCTCAAAATTGAAAACAAATCTTAAGCAACTGTATAATAAAACTATGAATAACTTCACCAAAATTAACTTTCATTGTGGTGGCCCCAACCCAGCGATATCCGCTGATCAGTTTTAATCTTTGATTAAATTAACACAATGTTCTTATAGACCTAGAAAACCTGGAAAAAGTCAGATAACTTTGAAAACGTCAAGGAAATTCAACGTATTAATGTTGTCACCACGCTTCTTTTGTATACGTTTTACAATTTTCTCAATACAAATTTGCAAATATTTTAGAAATTTTAGATGGCAAATATTTTAACTTTTACAAATATATCGAGGATACATTTTCAAAATTTCCCACGTTTTCCGAATACCTATGTAAAATATGTTCCAAGTTTTCCGAGTATAAGTTTGCAAAATGTTCAAACTTCTTGTTACACAAATTTTCAAAATGTTCAACGGTTTTCGAGTACAAATTTGCAAACAAAAATGTAACAGTTTTCGAGGACAAATTTCCAAGATTCCCAATCTTTTTAGCACACATTTGTAAAATTTTCTACTGTTTTTGAGTACAGATTTGTAAAATGTTCGACCTTATTCGAGGAGAAACTTGCATTCTTTTTAACAGATTCCGAAGACAAATTTTAAAAACTTTCAACATTTTCTGAATATCATGATGTGCAATTTTGAATATTTTCTCATGTTATGTTTGTAAAATGTTCAACATTTTCCAATGTTAATTTTGAAACATTTTGAATATTGTCCTTTGTCGATTTTGCAAAATCGTGAATAACGCTGGCATATGTAAATTTCGACATTGACATTGGTCAGTGAAATTTGTTTAAAAACCTGGTAAAGTGAGGGAAAAGTCAGGGAAGTTGAATATGTAATTTCTGGGGGGAACCCTATAACCAGAGTTCAGGTTTTTGGGAAATGGCACCAAGTCAACATCCGTTTATCGACAATTAAAATAGTTTGCAATCGAGGAATTTCGCTACCATAGGCTGCTTTAATCGCCGATTAAATTGAACCGAGTTTGGCTTTTAAGATTAAGACGTAACTCACCTTCACCTAATTGTTTTTGTTTTCGTTTTTTTCCACCAATAGAAACCTAGCCCCTCCCTGGGTTTAATTCCCTCGTCTGTTTCGTCCCCCTTTAATGGATATGCCTCCAATTTTAGCGCAGCTTTCAATGGCACTAGCTCACCGCAAATTGCGTCGTTTTTTTTCCTTTTTCACCCTCCTAACCCCCCCTCCGTCTTTTGGGGAAAAGCAATTTGAGGTCGTTTTGATGTTTCAGCCTGAAATTGGCAAACACGCATAGCAGACGTGCTTTGAATGATTGCCGCCCTACGGTCGCTCCAGGAGCTACCTCAAATGCTCGTCTTAAAACACACCCGAAGGACGAAACTTACCTCACTTGTCTTTTATTTCCTAGACATTGTCATCAAATTCTGACTATTTTTGATTATTAAGCAACAAACAAATCGAATTTTCCAACGTGCATTAGACGCATGTTTATTTTTTAATTTCAATGTTTAGCTGTATGCTCATTTATGGATGTAATTTGAATACCGTAGCCACCTTTTATTTCTGAAAATTTGCGTCGTGTTTTTTCTTTTATGATAAGACCAGACTCTTAATAAAAATCAGAAAATTTGTCATATGGTTTATTGCGGGTGTTAATATTACAATTCATAGTGAAACATGTTTTAACGTAGTTTTTAAACGTTTTCTTTTTTAAAAATTCGATTTTTAGCATTTGAGTTTTCAAATGTTTGATTCAGTTTCAAATTTTCTACGTGCAGTAAACGGATGTTTTTAATTGAATTAATTTGCTGTACGCTTATTTATGGCTTTCATTTTAAATAACGAAGGTTTTTTTTTTGTCAAAATTTGCGTCATTTATTTTAATGGTGTGACCTGACCCTTATTAAAAATCAGAGCATTTTGAATATCGCTTAATGGTTTTAATTGTTGAAAAAGCATAGTGAATTGGTTTGTAACGTTTTTTTGTTTAAATGTTATTTTTTTCACGAGTTTTCAATTGTTTCATTTATCTTCGTTGCATTCAATTTCAATTCTAATTTATTAAAATATTCCTGAAATAGATGTTTGATACCAATATGCTTACGTTACCTTTATACATTAAAATGTAACGAAAAATATGTGAAATGCAATCTCACGTTTTTAAGTAGAAAATATATTTTAATAAATTATTTAATATCTTAATATTTGAATATTTAAATCCATTAAGGTGATATAATCCTTAATGCTGTAAGCATTCGAACTCAAAAATGTTAGATTTAAACAAAAATTCTGTTCAACAAATTCATTGCAATTTGATAGATCTTCGTAGGATTTTATAAGTTATTATTTGTTATCGTATTATTGAATTTTTAGAAGTTGTTATTAAATACACCTACGTGTGATAGGCGTTTATGATTGTGGAAGCAATCTTGAAGACAGGCTTTTGTATACATGTATAAAATGGGAATCAAAAGCCTGTACGAGTACATAAGCAGAGCATTTAAGTCGGTTAGTTTTCTTACTTAGGTCTTTTAATCCACATAGAAACACGAAGCTTAACCTTTATTAACTAGCTTTATCGTGTTTCATAGCGTCATTCATAGTTTTCTTTTTAATGTTGCAATATTTCGTAACATTCGTTGATTGCTTCTCCCCTCATGTTTTTTGTTTGGTTCAGCTTAGAATTCTTTCTTTTGAAAGCATCTTCAAAGCATGTTTGAAAAAACACATTTTCTGTACTGTAAATGACGAGAAACTGATGCTTTTGAACTGATTAGATTTAGTTGGCTCACACGTCACTTACGGATTTCTGTACATTTTTTATTGTTTAGTTTTGCAAGAATGCAGGATGCAACAAAATAATTTCCTGTATAGCAGCAAGCTCACTGATTCGTATTGTATAATGCCACGTTTAAAACGTGAAGCCTCTCTAATTGACAAAAACGACCATCGTGAAACATCTTCATGTTCTGAAATCTTGGAAGTTTCTAAGGGTTTCTGAAACTTGGTCGGGCCAACCATCGTTTCAGTATCGCATAGCACATTCGGCATTAACTATTGGAATAATTTTAAATATTCTAGTTTTATGTGATATACATGTAGCATCAAGAATATTTGCGTAAATAGTTCTATTTCGAATCAAATGGGTCACCATGCAGCAACCGATCGAAAACAGTGTATAGTTTTTAAAAATTCCAATTTCTTCCTATTACACAACAATATCCCAAAACTGAAGACTCATTGATCTACAGTGGCAGCCATTGCCATATTGAAAGATTTGTTATATTTTTTCTACTTTTCTTCAGAAGACATTAAACAGCATTACGTGTACTTGCAAAAACGTATTCATTCCAATTGACCCTTTTCCTAATCAGATTCTCTCGCGGATTTCTGATTAACTAGGCTTACTACTTGATACGACGCTCTGGCCCCCAGCCCTGTATAGAACGGCGCT
>JAQGAO010004528.1:0-15025 GCA_034697705.1 Ommatoiulus sabulosus
TGCGAATGCGCATGCGCTAGTAATCGGAGGCAGAAAGCTGATCTGAAATCGGTTCACTCTGCTCCTACCCATAGGCGACTGCGCTTGACAACCAGTCTAAAATTGGTCATGATCATAGCGTTCTGGAATTCTTTTCCGGTCTTGTATGTTGCGTGGCCATTTTCTAGCTCAATTAATGAAAACCATTACACCTCACCCGCATTCGTGGCATTTTCTCCAGTTTTTTTTTATAGCTACAGTATAACAAAATGGCGAAGTTTTATTATAATGCCATCGGTCCCGCGAGATGCATTTGATGACCAAAGACGTGGGTGCTCATTATGAGACTTCATCTGACCACCACCACCAGATGATCATATTTCAGCTTGCTTGGAATGAAGCGAAATTGCGGAGCGGTTTTTGGAAATTTGAGACCGGGCTTGGCATCCACTTAGCCCATTGTTCAGTGAGCTGCATTTAAGCCGCACGCTGTTAATAAACGTGGTCAGAGAAAAAAGACTCGGTTGGCCGGGGTCGTGACCCCATCGGATGCCGATTGTGTTACCTGCGTGCGTTTTCATATTTCGTGTTTGCTCGTTGGGGGATTTGAGGAATGCATTTTAGCCTTTCAGACGTCCATCAAAATGTTTGCTCGACTCGCGCGGAGCTGTTATTACAGATTGCATTAGCAAATTACGAGTATTGTTTTGGCAAGCAGAAGACCTTTTTTGCATAATGCCGTCGAATCGCGCTTTATGCTGCGAGAATGGTGAGGATAATTTGGGATTGTTCAGCGACGGGGATAGAGGGCGCGGAGGTTTTTGCAAGTGCTTATTTAGGCAAGTGCTCATTTGCTGCTTGTTGGATGAGAGCGAGGACTTTGCACTTAGCCCTACAAAAGTGCATCTTATCTCGTAACACCCTAATGCGGCCTCATTCCGGAATTCATCCTTTGCACCGGAAGTAGCGAAAGGGTGTTCTCCTCTGCCACGCCAACTTGATCCACTCCAGCAAAGATGATGCCTATGCAATTTAAGGCAAACTGATGCGCATCGCTCGATCGTTCATCTTCCATCGAACAAAAGATGTTCTTGTCTTTACAGTGCAGAGTTGGGGTACTCAAACAGAAGCTTTGCGAATCGCACTTTGAAACATTCGCTACTTCCGGTAAATGTTTATCGCTGTTTTTCAACCAGTTTATGAATTTTTTTCCCGCACGGTAACTTCCACGACAGCTAGGGTGCGATTCGAAAAGTAAATATTTACATGTACTCATCAATATCTGCTTAAAAATGCAAGGGATCGTAAAGTTAGTGATTCTGTGAGCACTATTTTGGGGCTTGATAAAGTGCATCGTTGAGAGTTTTCCAGATTTTCTACAATTTAAATCAAATTTTTGTAGTAGGCCTACGTGTCTAGTTTGACTCTCGTGTACATGTAACTACTTTACGCAGATCCATCGTAAGACTTGTGCCTCTTTCTGTATGTCTCATGAGTAGCAATTAGCCTTTGACTGGGATTGACAAATTCCACTATGATGACACATGATTACAGTTCAGGATGCTGCTCATAGAGCCGTACAAGATAGTGGCCGTAGAAAAGCAGTTTTTCTACACACATTTATCTCGCAGTATTGCATGTTGATAACACAAGTCTGGGAAGTCATAAAAACATTGGGAGTAATTGTTTTTTTGCCAGGAACACTTCTTTGAAAATCACGAGAATTGGTGGGGAAGTGCATGTTTACTACGTCGTGGATATCTTTTCGTCTTTTATGACCTGCAATTGGCTCGTAGAGAGCACTCCAGGATAAATGCTCTAGAATGCATGGCAAGAAACAAATTCAAAGTGAATTCAGCAATTCTCAGATTAAAGGACACGTCCAATTTTAACAGTAATTTGAGAATCGTATTGTTAAATGTATTATCGTATTCGGAGTTATGCGTTATTTGAAAACACACGTTTTGAGTTGAATTTTTAGAATTGAATGTGGAATTTCTGAATTCTTATTCAGAACCAAGTTCGATAGCTCAATTTTTCCTTTTACTTCGTGCGCAAAACAAGTTAAACATACATGTATATGACAAAATTTGAAATAAAACGGTATTCCGTTGGTATAGTAAGAAACTGAAGATTCTGTCACACATTGCTGAAGTTTGTTGGATTCAACATCGCTATACAAAATGAGGCACTGTGATATCTCATCCACTTCTGTTCAAAAAATCCATAACATTGAACAATTCCTCAGGCACAACTTTCATCCGAGAAGCCATTTCGTCAGTTGGCACATGTCAGTTGTAAACCTCCGCGAGTGAATGCATTTCGTGGATATGCCTGAAGGATAAATGCGAGTTATAAAATCTTCGGCATCAATGGACAAGATGGCCGACATGGCCTGCAGAACCCTGTATTTATTCAATGGACGAAAGATGAGATATGGGGCTCGCGAGCCCCATGGACCACCGAGTGTGATTGATCCCAAACAGAGGAGGAACTCTTTTTCTTCTCCTAGGGAGGGATTTGGATATTGCATCCACGTCGGCAAAAACCCCTCTGGCCCGTCATCTTTTCTCATGCATCTGCTTTTCTCATCTCGCGACCATCTTGTTTTTCTCTTTGCCATTTCCCAAGACTCTTTTTGTTGGAGGAGAGGACTCTTTCTGTCCATTACGAGTGCGCGGCGTGATACCCTTGTATTAGTGCACTTGCATGCAAGAGCGATCGAAGAAAATGGAATAGGACCCCTCGGGGTATCTTAAAAGACGGCCTTTTCCTAAATGTCACTCCCAAGTTCTATTCTTTGCCGACGCTGAAAGAAGGGGTCGTCCGATAGGACCTTTGCATTTCCCGCGCATTTCAACACCTACTCAAGGTGGACGTTTGTGTCATTAATGATTCGCGTGGGAATTGCCGATTTCTATGTACCAAGAATAGTAGCAAACTTTTAATTGGTATGGTGTGGCATCCCATGAAGTTTCAATAATACAGTCCTAAACGTGTATCCGAAATACTTGGAACCAGAACTAGTTCGGGTTTTCTGATAAGGGATGCTCAACATGCCAAAATTCAGATTGGCATACTGGCTCAATGAGCCCAAAGGAAGCTTATGGATACCGACAGAAGCGCCTCTGGTGACGTTTCATCCTAACCGGGATAATATTTATTTTCGTTTTAATTATAGCAGTGAGTGATATGCCAGGAACCATAGTTACTTGAAAATGTAGGGTGTGAGGTAAATGCGCATCGGTGAATGAACTATTGGTGGAAAAGCGACGGGACGTCGTGTGGGGGCGTCCGAGCACATGCACACGATGATTGCATTTTACACTTTTTAACACTTTTTTGCACGGAAAAAATGAGAGACCGAGGATAGCAAAAAACATTTTTAATTGTGTTTTGATGCGATCGGAGAAGATAGACGGTATCTGGCACTGCACCCATTCCATTATTCAAACTGCAAATGCAGTAAGCTTGATGTTGGTGTGCCACCATAGGTGCCAGATTGGGTGCGATAGCAATTGTAAAACGAGTGTTTAAACTGCGTTTGAACACGAAGGTGAAACGTAATTTTTGTTTTGATCGTGGATAGACCTCGTCCTCTTGTTAGCTACCTAATATAAACACTAGGCAAACTGTGCAGTTCCGGTTGATCATTTACTTCGCGAGTACTTAAATTTTAATCATGTGGTTGACAACTTGATTATTAATGCGAATGTAAATTGGCCCTTACTCATGTTTATCTTTCGCAATAATGTGTACCAATTAGCAAGTTTCCAATTTTTGTAAGTGGGTCATAAGCGTTGTATCTGCAGTGGTCAAACTTTGATAACAACTGATATTACATCTAGGTATACGGAAATTATTATTTTTTTCAAATTACTCGACAGCTTCCATATTGCCGTGTTTATTTACAAAACGAATAATATAATTCGGCAAATTTGAAGTATTCTTTCTTGTGTATTTGTTTTCGTTTTTTAACAATCTTCATAGACGTAAACAGAAGCAGTTTGTTGAAACTATGCACACATCATTAAATTGGGGAAAACAATTAGGAAAAATGTTGAGTTGTACATCTTTTCTCAATAAAGGTTAATTTGAACCTTGCGTGTATTTTTTGGCGATTTTGCTCCAGCATCTTGAGATGCAAGGTATTGTTCGGTCTCATTCAGTGGTTATCCATGAGCAAGAAGCTGCACTGAAGAACACCATTATTTCGAGGGAGTAATAAGTTCGTAAAACTGATTGCTTTAATATTAGTTTTTCTTTTTCACGGCGCGGCGGTGAACAGATGAGCAACACGCGATGAAATTAGCATAATGCGATAGCCATCAAAACCTCGTTGTTTTATTCTGTATCGATGCGGGTTCCAGTCACGTTCCAAGATGGCGTCTACCTGCTGCTCTACGTTTTAGATAAGCATCCTTCTCGATTTTTGTTTTTTTTCCCCACCGAAGTAAGAAGATAAATGGCGACTGGCTCGCGGTAATGAAATCGGCGTGGGTGGAAGCGCCGTGTGTGCCCTCAATAGCTCGGTTTTCTGTTTCCCTTCCGTTCGCTTGATTGATGGCGCTGTTCAGTTCAATGGACCCTGCAGAGCAGCCATCCACCGCAAACATACGGAAGCGGCGCTTCGGTTTCCAGCTCTTTTACGACTGATCGGCAAACGCAACAAACTACAGTAATGTTGATAATCAGCTGCTGTTTGCAGCTTACTCAAAATCGAGATTGGATTGAATTGTTTTCATCTGTTGTATTCTGACATCTGTAGTGTCAGCAAGATTTTCCGAATTTCGGATCTTTGTTTGCATTAATCTCGGTGATATAGAGATTTTTTTTGTACAACTTTCATCTCCTTTACAAACTGAAATAATAGATTTTTCCAGAACTAACGTATAGTTAATTCTTGAAGGAATTAATCCGTCCCGTCTCTTTTCATTTCGCTTCATGTATAATGATAATTGGCGAGTTATACGGAGAGTATCCCTAGTGCTTTGCATTTGACGTTAATTGTTCTTTTATAATCGCCGTAATTATAGTGTCTTACATGATCAAGATGGTTATTACATTTATTCGTGCATACATTATGCACCATTTGACATTTTGACCAAACTACATGTCAAATTTGGATTTTCATTTTTCGCATTTCGTTTTCTTTTCTTAAAGAATACCAGTAAATAATTCGTAAATGTCAATAATTCGCAAAATTGAATGTGGTAGAAATTAAGCGCGTATAATCGGATTTGATTTACATGTACATGTAGGTTTCTTATTCGGATTATTTAAATATTTACCGCATACGTTCTTATGTTTTTAAACAAATAACGCATCCCCTCTTCAGAAGTGACACAATTCAACATTTTTCGGGGATTACCAGTTTAAGACGGCATTAAGTAAAAAAAAGAGCTCGATATTCAGTAAAAACGACGCATCTCAGTCTACCATATACATTTATAAACTTTCGGCTTAATGGAATGCAATAATGGCACTTTATTATTTCACCATGCGAGCATAAATCATGCAATGAATGGTATTTTAAAACTAGCTTTATCTCAAAATGAAAAATGCCGAGCTGTGTCACTTTTGAAGAGGGGATGCGATATGAACAGCATCAAGATGTCGGTTCTATACATGCATGCACTTTTATGTGCACGTACGGTATGAACTGTTCGTTTTGTGCGGTGAAAAGAAATAACCACCGAATCATGGCTTCTCCTGCATGGTCGTTGGGTTTTGCTGGGAAACCGACGTTTGTTCGTCGATCGTTGGCTGCATCGGGCAGTGCAGCGGAACAATTCTAATCCATTGTAATGCCATTAGTCAATAATGCAGCCCCATCTACCGGAGGGAGAACCACGATATGCTTTTTGATCGAAAGAGACGCTGGCAAGAGCGTCGATTGTGCGGCGAGGTGGAGCAAGAGGGAAATGTGGATTTTTCCCGGATGCGTGATCTGCTGGATCGCTTTTTCCCTGTCCTCATCATTGCGCTGTGCAGCGTTGAGTGAGGAACAGTACGCCATGGAGGGACTATGCGATGCGCGAGAGCGAACTGACCGCTGCCGTTGACCCCCCTCGCATGCATTGACATTCAACGAAATGATGGGGATTAGGTGGTCCGTTGCTGGTGGCGCTCCCTAAACAGAGGCAGATTCTGAAAGTACAAAAGATTCAGAGATGCGAAAGCTTTTCGATCCCTCGCCGAGTTCAACTGTACTCCATCTGCTCCAATAACATTATAATGGATTTTCGTTCGGATCGGGATACTCGTAACTGCATCAGCGCTAGTGAAAATGTATCGTATTATTGTCGCTTGTCTTAGCAATATCCGGAACTGTTGCATCGCTAATACTGCTGTACTGCCAATTGTTCGCTAGCTGCCAAGGACTTGACCAAGCTGGTGAAGAGGACGTCATATTGCCCAGTTTCCGCCGTCACTTGTTGCCGTGAAGACGTCCCCTAACCTCGTTACATGTACGTTGTTTTTCGGGATTTTACCGTCTCTGCAGTTGCCTACAACAATTGCTGTTATTGCTTCTCAAGATGTTGACCTCTTCTGTCATATCTCACCTTTCCGTGGACTTCCTTTCTTCATCATCGTGTGACGTATTTCAATGAAAATTGTCAAGAGATGACATTAACCTACTGCCATTTTCTTGATTTTTGCTATCTGCTTGAGGGTACAAAGTATTGGCAATAGTTAAAAAGGTGCCGAACTCCTGACTGTACCTCAACTTTTGGTCAAACCTTTTTGACTTGCTCGTCTCGTCGAAATTCTTCGGGATGAGTTTCATCTTCTGACCATTCGTGAGACAGGATTTACGAGATTCTCATCATTTTTCTTCTCGAGGAGATTAATAAAGAGAAATTAGATTAAGGTGACCCAACGCGAAATTCTTCAAGGTCTGCGCCATGCGAAAGTGCAACGATTGAGGAGGAGGAGGAGGATTTACGGCTTCGAGCGTCCAAGTGTCAAGTGTGGGATTTTCGTGAAGGTTTATACTCAATTAATGCAAATATTTTATGCACGGGAATGGGCTCGGCCACGCGTATTCAAATTTCCACCCACCCACCCACGCATCATTTGCATAAGCGTGTAAACACAAACAGGATGAACGCGGATGAATACAAAACACTCACTGCTCTATAGCTCTCGAGGCGGAGCACTTCTCAAATGTGCAATTGGTTAATCGTCGATTACGTATTCTGTGCCGTACATTTCATTGCCAACCGTGCCCGCAAGATGTCAGTGCTGCTTCACCATAGGCTGCTAGACTGAAGAAAGCTCAGTTTTTCTGCTGCTAAATTCCAATTGATCCTATGACCACAAGCTCGAAATTACACCGTGTAAAATGATTTAAATTCGCGAGGTGCATTTTGCAAATAGCTTTTTTTGCCGAATCCATCTCAGTTTGAGACCGTCAGAGCCGTTTTATATCCCCCTCGTTTCCCATTTTTTTTAATCCATCACTGGCATTATTGCCATTATTCCGTCTCCCCCCCCCATCGTTTTTTTTCACCCATTGTTTGCTGGATCTGTAGCAGCTGCTTCGCATTGAACAATTTTCATCATGGCCCTTTAATGTTTTTGGTTCCTCTCTGCTGTTATTGTTGTTTTCATGTGCGAAACAAAAAGCTGCGTTTTATAGGGTGGACTGGCACTTTGCTCGGCTTTTATTGATTTCGATATCAGTTGTTGAGCGAGGCGTTGCAATACACGGATTTTTATCATCGTGATTTTTTCCCAGGTTTGGTTTTGAATTATTATTATAATCCGTTGTCTACGTTGTATTCTTCTTTTCGGAAGTTTTTTGCGACGCGCATTCCGCGCGAGTTAAGTGATTTTTAATGCCTTAACATGGATCACACGTTGAAAGTGTGATTAGTTTTTTTCAAATTTACTGATAAGGCGTATTTTAATAACTCGCTTAATGATACTAGGAAATTGGCCATAGTGTGGCGCACAATGCAAGCGCGATAAATTTGTTGGAGTGGAACCAGAAAATAATGAAAAACAAAGATGATTAGGTTTTAATAACTTGACTCGTCCAACTAGTTGCTGATGATAAGCCAACCGCTGGGAACTTTAAAGTCTTTATAAAATTAAAATTTTGTTAAAGCTTGTTCAAACCCATTTTTTTAGTAGCTTTTTTTTAAAAAACTGCTCCACCGTGCAGTACTTTTTTTGTTCAAATTTTATTATTTTAAAATACGGAGAAGACAGGAGCGGAGCAGATTTTTCACCGTCGTTCTTTGATATCGAAATTAAAAAAAACGCGTTTCATCTCATATGTTTGCTCATAATTAGACGGAAAACAATGGTAGCTGTTGTGTAAAATCTATTCATACATGTTTATAATTTCCTGTTATTTCGAATTAACTTGATACAGCTAGTTCACGAAAATATGTCGAAAGTTTTCAGTATTTTTACAAAGAATTGACAAAAAGTTTGCTAAATTTCTTCATTTTATAGAATTTCAAGAACACCCAGGGACATTGCAAAATTGTTACGCTTGTATACCAATCTGTGTTATTTTAAGCCGGGCCAATTGCAAAGTTGCCAAATAGGAAAAGTTGCTAGAAACAGCATAGTTACAGTTGTTACCCAATCGAGGCTGAATGCAAAAGTAACCTGTTGCATAAGGTAACGTTCGTGCTGTAATCATAAACGTGTCAAATTGTATGCAAAGGCACGAGTTCGAGTGTATTAATCTAACATTAACGTTTCTTCTCTATTTGTTTTATTTCCATACTGCTATTTATGTTTTCACCATACTTTGTCGGCCATTGTGGGGTAACACATTGGAGTAGAATTTCGAATTTTCATCAATTATACTTCTTTCATGAAGTGTTGATTTAGCATCTGTTTTTGGCATGAAACCCGAATTGTGAGGGTAGTAAAATTCTCGCAGCTGTTCATGTTACAAAATATTTGGCAACTTCCAAAAAATCGGTAAGAATGGGCGTTTTCCTGTAAAAATTCAAGTGGATTTTCAAGCACGGCTTCAATCTGCCATCTTGACTTTGTGCAGATGAGGTTATTTGGGTTGGGGAAATAAAAAATTAAAAAAGGTCAAGACGTTTGCTGGGACGTTATCGTGTAGTCTCCAACAGTAAAGGACACCAAAAAGTTAACATTTTTAATTAATAAAAAAAAAAATAGCTCGAGGCAGGTTCTGTTCAGGAGCCCCTTAAATATCATAATTAAAATATCAAAAGGGATGCGTGTATTGTTAATACCACCATTAATGCCTTTTGGGTAAAAATACTCACCCTTGTGTATTCTGTCACGATTTCAATGCCGAGGAACTGCCATTTCCCCCTCAGACAAGCACATTTTCTGATTTTTGTTAATTTTACCGCGCGCACAGGCCTATGGGTAGCATAAAACATCCAACTTTCATTTCACTCACGTTTCCATTTTCACTATTTATGGCTATTTAAAGGCCAGAAAGCGAAGCAGCGTAGCCACACCCTAAGCAACTATTTTTTGAAGCTGACGGTAAACTTTCTCAAATAATTGCCGTTTTCATTCATTCAAACTTTTCCAGATTTATGGGGTTGAAGTAACTCGCCCTTGTTTGCCTTTCCATAAAAAAATTTGATTTTTTGTTGGCAATATCTACGGTCAGAAATATCCATACTCGAGCGAGCACACGAGCCACAACTTAAAATTATCACCGGCTTATTTTTTGCTGTCTGTGGATTTTTTTAACTCCCTAATTTTCAGGGGGCTTTGGCCCACTAGGGGAAAACGATCGTGCCTATTCCCCCGCGAAAACCCGAGGGAAAAAAGCATAAAAACACCCCCACCCCACTCCAAAAAAACGAGCTTTGTTGAGTGAATTAAGCGGTATTTCACTATAGGTATAACGAAACAGCTCGTACTGAGACAAACGGCAGAATTGTCCCTTGAGCTTATATAAAAATGCAACATTTGGCCAATGTAATTTTGCGGCCTTATGTACAATGACCCCTTTTTCGTTGTTCCTCTCCGGATTACCCTGCTACTCGCTTTGAGCGCTATCTCGCGGAACTAATGGCCTTTCTTCGAGGGTAAGAAAGACTGTCTCGCGTGGGTGGAAGACGGTCGAGTGTGTGGTCAGAAATAGGAACGATTGTTCGGCTTTTCAAGAGCCTACTTTTAAATCATATTTTTCCATCATCATCAGCAGCATCTGTCCGTTCTCTTGTTCATTGGCCATCCAACGGGGCGTGGTCACTTTTGTCGGCCATTTTGCATTCCTCTGGGTTACCCCAGTAGGGTTACTCGTCTCCTTTCATCCATTCAAGACTGTTGTCATTCAGGCTTCGGGTCACACTCCGTGCCATCCTCCTCCTCCTTCTCGTCCTCGCCGAAATATTGACATCTCACAAACCTGCCTGGGTCTGGAAGACGTGCGGTGGCTTCTGTACAACCAGCGAGGAAAACGTTAAACTAATACAAAAAAAAGATCTCCATCACCGGACGTGTGAAAACAGGTTGAAAACATAAAATATAAGTGAGATGTAAGGAATATTAGTGATAAACAGCGACAGATGGACGAAACTCATCAGTGAAAAGCAATCGACGAAAGAGATTGATGAACGAGACAAAACCGTAGATTTTGGCAAGATTCTGGATGAACAGCATCACATCATCACATCAAACCTGTGCTACAAATGAAAGAAAACTAACATGTCTGAACCGACTTTAGCATGAGTGCATGTAAAACAACCGAATTCGAATAAAACGTGAACTGTGTTGGTTTTCGCAATATTACTGGTCAGCATTGACTTTGGAAACCAGTGAAGAAAAGCTGAAAACCGGTGAAAAATAAAATGAAAACCGAGACAAAATCGCATTTTTTAACCGTGCTAAGGAACATATCATGGATGTGAGTGATAAACGGTAATAACGAGTGCAAAAAATGGCGTCTCCAGACAACAAACGGCTATTTTCGCCACATTGGAAATCTGTCAGCATCATCTAAGCACGAACAATTGAAAACGAGTGGGAAAAAAAAGTAAAAAAACGCAGTAAAGGAAAAAAATCGCACTTTTTTTTTTCGATGCCGTATACTATCGGGTCAGCACCACTCAAACCCATGTGGTCCGGTTGACGTGGCCACTCCAAGACGTCCATGTGCCGGATCCTGTTTACGTATTCCGAGAGGATGAAAACAGTTGTTAGAGATGCCAACGACTCAAAAAAACACTTGAAAACTGTCGACAGCAGCAACGAGAAATCTCACAGAGCTCAACTTTTTTTTGTTGCTTTCGTGTGTGTTCGCGCCGGGCCGAGATTCGGATAAGTCGTACCTTATGTAAGCTTTCTAGTGGCTCGACATCAATTTCCCATAAGCCATAATCATTGGCCAATGATTGCGAAGGGGTTTCTCGCAACTGGTGGATGGCAAAGCCTTTGATATAAGCAAGCGCGTACTTCGGTCTTCTCTCACTTGGCGCAGCCGCTTGCTAACAGTGGGTGTTCAAGAATCTGTTTCGTGCGAATATCTATCTCGTCTATAAAAAAAGACCGAAATTTAATCGATAAAACGCCTTCTTATGCATATATTCATAAACGATTTCAAGGATCATTGCCGCCTGCCTATTGGCTAGTTTTTTTTTATATTTCAAATAGTGCAACCCTTACGCGCACCAACCTCTGAAATGTTGTGCCATTCGGTAGGCCTTCGAACCGGAGAAAAAGTTGCTTCACCCCCCATCAAGCAGTGAACGTGTGTGCTTTTTTTTTATCCCAACACATAATTCCTTGGATTACATCCGATGAAAATGAACTGTTTGTTTTCCACGCGGAAGTGGCCTTACCATGGACTGACTTCGTAACACCACCTTCGATGGACGTTCCGTGATGCAGATATTTATTCCAGTTCGACGAATCTTCGAATTTTGCGAGTTTCTGCCAATGCCTCGCTGGAATTAATCGTTTTGGTGGAGCTTTTTTTAATTCTCGATAGTCGCCGCATATTTTTTTTTTCGGTGAAATCTTCAAACTTTTGGAATTTTTCTCAGTACGTTTATCGAAATCAGATCTCGCAAACCCTGTCGTCCTTGACAGTGTTCAAAACTATCGTTGACAGTGCAGCTTCCGAGATTTATGAGTTTTGCGGAACCTTATCAAATGAAGTTCATCTGTTAACGTCCGTTTTTCCACTGCATATTGGAAATTTTTTTATTCTTCCAATAATGTGCTGAATTCGTTATTCCGAATTCATAGCAACGATGCGCCACTATTTGCCACGGTTTATCAGACTCCATCGATTTTTTTTCCGCGAGCTAAAGTTTTGGTGATTTTGCTTCGCTCTTAGGAAATCAGTATTTCCATAACAGTGCAAATGATTGGATTTTTCCGCAATTTTAAAATAATTCGGTGTGGTTTTTTTCCCGGTAAAATTGGAGACCATTTCTTCCTCACTTTTCGTTGTTCGGAAAGCTGTCCAATTTTTCCTCGAGAAATCTTGACATCGTATCATAACTATATATTTCCATCAATCTTCAGGCTTGCCTCATTGATTCGCTAAATGTTGCAAGAATCTCATTCGATGCCATCGCACCTCGCCATCTATCTTCTTGCAGCATCGTTCGAGGGCCATCGTTTTCGGTTCCTGCGTGGGCGGATACAAACCTAAATTTGCATCGCCTCTCATTTCCTCGTGAGATTCTCGCATAATGAGGACATAGTTTCGCGAGAGGAAGCTATTTTTTGCCTCGGCGTATGTGTGCCGTGTTTATATTATTTGCATATGGTTTACTCGCGCACCCTCAGCGTGCTCGCGTGATTTTTTCGGCGATTGCCATCATCACCGTAGCGCAGCGCTGACCGCTTCTTCCGGTCAGGGGATATCGTTTTGAGGATACATGTTCGTGCGCTACAAGAGCCGCAGTTGGAAGTATCGTCGCTGCTGCGGAGCTGCTCGTTCGTCGTCGATCGGTCAGTTCAAGGAGGCGTACAGGTAGCGAGTGTTGCGGACTTCCGGCGCGCATGACGGAGCGCCCGGACCCGGGACGTTGAGCCGGGCTTGGACCCGCCCTGTAAGACCCTCCACTCTCAATGCCGCTTTTCCCACTTCCGGTTCCTGTCCGACATTCGGCTACAGTTCGACATCCGGTTACAGCATTTGGGCGGGTCGAAGCCCGGCTTATCCCGCGGACTCTCACGGACTCGCTTTCGGACATGGGTCCGACGCTCGAGGTGCAACGGCCCTGGAGGAGACGTCCAATCAGTCGGCCCGCAAGGGTGGACTCAACGTGTCCATCCCCATCCCGAAACACTTGTCTCCCAGCAACGTCGTGGGGTGGGCTTCGTTGGGCCGGGATCAACCGTTTTTGGGCAATGGCGGTGCGCGGAGTCCGAGCGCCATCGTCGAGGACAGTGACCGAAGCGCCGCCAAGGGCGCTCGGGGTCATCTCGGAATTGCTAGTCAGCAACACTTCGGGGGCAGGGGCGGAGGCAGGGTCGGTAGGGGGCGCCCTCTACCCGCTTTGGCTGCGCAAACGTGGCCGAAACCGTGCAATGGCCCGCCGTCCAGACCTCCGAAAGGCATCCTACGGCCCAGGGGTTGGAGGTCCACTGCCAGCCCTCCCACCAGAGCCAGGGTGGCGTTTGAGAAGCCGTTGGATACAGCGCCCCTCACGGAGGATGCTCGGATGATATATGTGAAAGTTGCCATTTGGATGTTGTTGAAACAGTTTGAAGAGGTAAACACCCGTTTGTTTTCGTTTTCAGATGAACTAATGAAGGCGGCCCTCATTAATTTAAAATGTGATGCTATAGGTACTGTACATGCCACTTATTGAGCTCCAGGAAGCTCTCAAAAATCATGTTTTTTGTTGGGCCATTAAGCTAACGAGTTAGGTACACAGTCACAACAGATGAAATTCAACATTACAGCTCAGCTGACCTTCATATTGCGCCACCTGGTCACTGTTACTTCCACAGATGCATCGATGTTATTTAGTAAAACTATGTGCAATTACATTGAAATATTAAATATTGCAAAAAAAAAAACATCGCAGTATAATGTCTAATCAACTTGCACTTCTGTTGAAATTAATTGGTTTAGTTTTCTTCCCCTCGACCAATTCGAAGTGTAGTTGTAGGGGTAAAAACGCTTGCTGCTAATCTAATTAAAGAAACTAAGGCCAATTAATCTTTGTCCATGCAACGAACTTGCTAGACCGACTCGCTCCTTCCGTTTACTGCTTCTGACCTGATGTTATTTAATTACGACGCTGGCTTTGATTAAAATAGATATTTTAAGTTAATTGAATTTCCGGATGCACTTTCTCAGTAAGGAAAAAGTCACAGTTGGTATGAAGGCAAAAACTATGTGACGGAAGGAAGTCGTGCAGTCATTTGCTTCTGTAAAACATTTCCTCACAGTTATGGATGACCGATACGCATACTGAGCAAAAGTAAAAAGGTATAAAGGTTTAAATATCTTTATTAATGTTAGTCTATACTTGTATTTTGTTCATTCTCTTTGAGTTAATAATTGGATTCTTCGACCTCGTATCTGCGAACTATACAGAATTGTAAAGCCATAACTACTTACATTAACCACTTATTACCTGGAGAATTTCAACAGTGATTAAAGTTTGTTCAATTGGATCGAACAACTCTGCATGGCGAATATATACATGTAAACTGTACATGTAACTTCCGCACACGTGACTGATCATCTACTTAGTCAGTTAGACTCAGTTTAATCGGAAATCTGCATGGGGTTGGAGATCGAATGCGGTGTTTTTATACATACGCTCGTAGTCATCTTTGCCATGGACATATGAAGTGGTATATACGATTATCCGACAGATATACTGTATACAGTAGAACCTCTATTATGTCAACCTCTAATATGTCAACTTTCTATTATGTCAACTCATCAGCACGAGGCTCCTGCCCACCAAACGGTGCGTTTTTTGGCTGACGCAGGCCTCAACCATAAGAAAATTAATTAAATACGTTAAGGTACCTCGTTTGAGGCCTGCTCGTAGCAGTAGTCCAGCTATTTCAACTAAAAAAATAAAGGATTTGGCTTTGACAA
>JAQGAO010004529.1:0-15020 GCA_034697705.1 Ommatoiulus sabulosus
TGGTCGTTCTTACCACGTGCAATTCGGATCTGGAATGGACTACCTAAAGATAGCCATAAGCTTAAGGAGATAAGATTCCCTTTCGGTCACTGTGTAAACATTTGTATACACAATTTAAATTGGTTGCCAAATATCATGGGTGCGTCCAATTGGCCAAACCAGGGGGCCATTGGATATGACTTATTCTGCACTTCAACATGATAGAGCAGCAGGTGTCATCTAGTGAGCATTTTGTGCAACAGCCGAGTACCCAAACATGGGCTTCTCATAATGGCGCCCACGCCTCAGGTTAGTTGATTTTTCGAACTTTTTTCACCTAAATAAGCTTATGCAAATGCATTTTTTTTATTTGACACAACAATATATACTCTAAAGAGTCTGTAGATATCAAAAGATTGTCTAAAGAGCATAACAATTTACTATAATCTGGTTGCAAAATAGTGTGTATACAAAAGTTTACAAAAGTACTGAAAAAAGCTAAACATGCAATACATTGTCAATATCAGCCTTATTGATATGTACTGAAAATTTTGCTTTTACTTCAAGTTTTTAATAATTATTCATATTATTTTAGTCAAATTAATTTATTATTTTGCTTTTTTCTATATATAATTTAATTTTTGCATTGCTTTGTTTTGGAATGTATTTTGGAACAAATTACAAGGAAGCAAATTTGGTAAAATAATTTATTATTTTTTGTTTTTATTTAATTTTTTCAATGGAGGCTCAGCCACTATTCCTCCTTCATCATTCTACAAAAACTAGAGTTGACAAGTTTCATGCAATGTTTTATAAATTTTTTTTAAAGGTTTGAATAAATAAAAAAATGTGACCACTAAGTACTTTTGTAAACATTTGTTGACAACCTGTATATATTGACCGGAAGTAGTTATCAACTTAATTATGGTTTTAAAATTTACAGAAAAAATCAGTAGTAAATATAACAAGAGTTTGATTTTTTGTATTACTAGAATTAAATCATGACCGAAAGGGTTAACTAATGACAAGGAGAGAGAGCATGCCAGCATGCAGTCAAAGTCAGTAATGATGTTTTAAACACAACTAACTTTTTTTTTTACAAACATTAGAACTAAGTGACGGCATCGATACAACGATGCAAAATGTTCGTATTTGCATTATACAAGATAGAGAGCCGCGAGGCAAGTTATTCACCCAGAATTGACAATCGCTGATTACTTAGTCCCTCTCACCGAATTAACTCGATTAATTAAAATTTTCACTGGGGAAAGAGTTAGTTGAGGGTGTGTTAATAACAAACGCCCATTAATGAGAGTGCATCCATGCATGCTACGATGAATTAATTACGAAATTGGCTAGATGGCCAATTCTGAGGCCTCTGCAACAAGCATAACAAAAATATCATATCGGTTCATGTTGCAAATATGGTGTAAATAACCACTTCCGTTTCTTTTTGATATACTGAAGACCCCATAAAGCGTCACGCGGCCAGCTCAATTGGACTAACATTTTTGAAGATTACATTCTTTAGAAGCATAACCTAGTTCGAAATCTGTGCATATTTAATATTTTAACATGTGTTGGATTTTGATGTTATGAAAACTGTGTAAATCCATTCAAGAGAGTTCACTAAGTGCACATTCGATAAGGGAAGTTTTCGAAAATAATTTTAGGTAATAAATTATTCATCCAGTTAAGGAATGTAAATATCCAAGAATTGTGAATTTTACAAATTTAAACTTCCAAAGCGTAAATTTTAAATAAATTAAAAAACAATTTTTTCCATGAAGTTGCTTGTAATTAATTATACCCTAGATGACAATTTTCTTTAAATTTCCAGAGAATTTAAAAGTGAAAATCATTTCTTAGTTATCTACATTCGTTTCAGAGACACAAACAATCTGATTGAAAATATTTAATTTTATACCCTCTTGATGACACGACTTTTTCATACCATTTTATTACCTTATTAAAGCTCACAGGATATGTCAATAGTTTAATTTTTTGTACTCTATTGTAAATATTGTTGATTCAAACTTGTATCAGTGTACACACAACGTAAAAGTCGTATGCCTTATACGTGTATATTTAAGATTTGCATGCAAATTATGGGACAGTTTCCTACCGCAGCGCCATCTAAAATCAGCCACTGAATCACCCTGTATAAAAGGTATCAAAAACTTTGCTACAGCCTTCGACAGACGTTTAGTTTTGCACGAAATCAATGCTTCACGATGCTAAAATTTGGGAACAGGTTTCGTAGAACAGAGTTCCTGGTCAGAACGTGCATGCATACCTGATTACCAGAACTATTATCCAATTATTTCATCTGGTCTGATGAGTCAAGTGAAATAATAGATTCCTTAAACTGACTTTCCAATGGGAATAAAATGGTTAGATAATCGGCTAAATCCTGATAGGATTGATTTTGGTTCAGACAATGCATGTTGAAGAGCCTTTTGGACTTCATGGATACTTTCCAAAAAGAAATAGGAATCCGATTTAAGACTTACTCTGAGTCTGAAAAGAAGGCTAATGGCTAATTTTTTTTAAGATAACAAGCATATCTGATAACAGACATAGACCGTTGGTTACAATTTCTAAAAGAAACCATGTATTCATTTCATAGATATTGACATCCACGCGTGAATGACCCTTGTCTTGACGCTCCATGGACCGTGAAATTGCAATGACGGCTGCTCCATATTTTGGAGGATAAGATTATGATGTCCTATAACCAAATAATGGTCTTTCATCAGGTATCAAGTTTCCATTTCTGGATTCGCCCTGATGGACAAGACGAATTTCTCAAATAGGCAGGATATGTTCTCACAAATTCACATGCAACCTCAATATCCTTAAATTACACCTTAAACTAAGCATAAGCGCTATAGACAGGCCATATTATTTTAGGAATTTTACCTTAAAAGTAACGGGGGCTTCCAGAAAAAGAGGAATACTCCAAAGGCCTCAGTCCTTGAGCTGGATTAATTATTAGGTTGATCTATTGGGGGAGCATCCATTATTATACAAATTGCAGTGGTACAAGATGGCAATCCCTTTACCAATATCTTAAAAGTAAGCTCAGGATAACCAACCAAGGTCTACCAAGGTGTGGCAACACTGCAGGTAATCCATGCATAAGCGACCCCTTCACGAGTAGCCATGGAACTTTCGACACTATTACTTTTCAGGTCGATTTATCATTAAATAATCGAATTTTAAGGCCAGAATCGATTCTACACGGATGTCAACGTACTTGGGTCATACTTCATATGAATAATGGGACAATAGGTTAACAATTAATACACGGCCGACTGCCATTTTTAATTAAAGCCACGTACATGACGTCCATAGGAGAATGACCCTTGTCCTTGAAAATCCATCACCTTGCAGGCATAAACCACAGAAAGCCACAACATGAAACATTCTCCAATATTCTTTGCATGAGGGACACTTAAAACATTCAAAAACTTCACGTTCTTTGACGTGAATATTAATTGCTCTCAAACTGCCACTAGCTCGAACGGAAGCTTCCAGAATAAACCGAGTGAGAAGCCAACAAATTAAGCAGAGAAATTTATTTTCCATTGCACTTACTGGTTCCGAGTTCGAGCTAATGGCAGATGCCATTTTCTTGAAAAAGCACCAACACCAACTCATTGTCCCAATTATACTATAGTCAATTAGCTCGCATTGCCTGACAATACATTCTGTCGCATCATTGCGCACGCGTGCAATTCCAGACTAAAAATTTCCAAAATGATCGATCGTAAAGCTGCAGAAATTCTTTTTTGAAAACCGAAGCATTAGCGCCTAATTAAGCTTCCATTTGCAAGTTCATCGCCATCGGATTTCATCGCAGCAATTACTGCTGCCGGACTTAATTACGGATCCGAGCTGATGGAAAGTTTTGGGAGGGGGTAAATTTCCGCCTAGTTAGCGGCGCCATGCAGGGTACGTTGGAAAAAAAAACCTATAAGAAAAACCATGAAACTCGCTTCATTAACTCTAAAAAAGATGGTCGTAAAAGTTTAAAAAAGGTGGCGGAAAGACGACGGCAATCCCAAACGACTGCCTTTTAAAAAAGCTGCGAGCATTTCAGACTTTCAAATTGAAATATATGTAAAACAATCGCCGAAATCGATAGACTTTCAAGGTTGAGACCTTGAACGAGAGGCGCCTTGACATCGGAAAAAAGAAAAGCTGCAATCGATTTCGCTTCCAAATCAATTAGTTTCATATTAAATTACTGGCTCGGGTGCTGAGCCCCGGCAAAATCTGAGCCGCACGTCTGCCACGGGAAATCCGGAAAGATTTTAAACTAAATTTAATAAAATTGAACTTGTGGTGATGCTGGAGGACACCCTGTATCTTGAGAAAACGATAGGATGCGAACAACAAACCATAGTGGTACTCGGGCAGATTCTTTACGAATGGCACTTGCAAAGTCACGTGTTGAAATAAGGCAAGCTCATTTATTTAAAAATTCACTTAAGATTATGGCTGCTTTTCAACCAATTGAAGCATTCCTTTTCCACATTTACACATTTCCACATTTTCCTAAGGGTGCGAGCACAAAGAATGCTTATTGCAGGCGCTTACCACTCGGCAGGCACTAGCGCCACCAAGCGGGATAAGAATGCGCCATGCTTTTTAAATGAGGGTGCACATAAAGAAAGCTTAGCCGAGCCAGGTTGAGCTTTCAAGAAGCACTATATAAACTTTCCAGAATGTTTGTTAACATTCTATTTTTGGAAATCCGAAATCAGATTTTTAAGACAGAGTGGCACACAGATCACTATTGGTCAAAAGTATATCGATTGTATGCCGTCTATGACCGTCAAAACGTGTCCTGCGCACATCATGAGATGCCATTGCGCATGTGCAAGGTCTTACGCAAAATGTTTCACCTAGCACAACGCCTTCAGTGTCGCCACCAAGCACACGGACCTTCACGCAGATATCAACATTCATTGTGCGCCCCAAAGCTGGAAACAAGAAGCTGAAAACAAGCACGGAAGAAGCATTGTTTGTGCTCGCACCATACGGAGTAAAATCAATTCAGCGGTCGAATCAAGTAGGGCTTTTGGTAAAAATAAAGGTGCATGGATTGAACTGCAGTATTGTTGTTTAAGTTTTGAAACCGTTCTCTAGTAGAGATAACAAAACTATTGGTTTACGAAATCAAACCGTGTTTTGAAAAGTAAACAGTTGAAACAACGATAAGATGGAAAGTAAATATTAAAGAAAACGTAACGCATGAGCTTCCATGATGTCATATATTGTAGAACAAATGTTTTCTCCGATAAATCTAATTTATTCCATTCGTAACGCATGAGCTTCCATGATGTCATATAGAACAAATGTTTTCTCCGATAAATCTAATTTATTCCATTCGTATTTAGCTATAAGTAATAAAACAAGATCTTCAAATGGACGCAATGGAAATACGAAAAATTAGAAAACATGAAAATAAAATTATTTATCGATGTACAATTCTTGCACAAATCTCAGAAATAGTTGCACATTGTGCATGTATTTACGAAATCAAATACACTATGCTGATTTCACGAAGTAACACTTTAAATACAATGGCAACTAACAAATTCTCCTGATTTAGACATGGAAATCTTGTAATTTTTTACTTTGTTAAGCCAAAATTCACGTACCTTCCCCACAAAAAGCAGAAACATTCTTTTAAAAAACTCGTTACAACTTTGTATACTTTTTTTATACAATGTAACAAGTAATAAAAAACTTGAAAGCTGGAATATAGATAAATGCAATCATGATGCATTTGCCAAGATTCAATTTCATAATATTGTGCAATAAAAAAAATTCCGCTTCAAGCTCTTTATTTTCAATATGCATTTCGCTTACTGGAAATCAATTTTCTAAAAAAAAATATAAAAAGGAATGTGTAGCACTCTTGTATTTTGTTGCTTTCCAATATCATTTTGTTGAATGGCGTTTAGAAAAAAATGTAATCAAGGAATTCAAGGTTTCTATGTTTTGCAAAACAGCATGTCCATTAAATACGACTCCATCAAAATCAGTTAATGAGACACGAATTATTTGATTCCGATTCCATGAATTCTGTGAATCATATTGCTCGAAAACCAAACTGTTCAATCTAACTACTGTCACTGTGGTAAATTTTCAATTGGAATTTTTTGAAGATAGTTTGTTACCAGAGATATACCATAGATAGTTTGAAGATTAGTATGTTCGAAAATTTCCATTTATGGATAATGATTGCAATAGCTATAAGAATTGGGAATTTCACATTTTTAAAAAAACCTAGATGGAGATATATGTCAATTACAACAAAAATATTTCAAATGTACATGTGTGAAATTTAAAAAAAAAACAATGGAAACTTTCCAATTCTTAGATCGTTATCCGCTATCCATTGAGCGATAAAATTACCGAAATATATAATTTAAAATCTAAAAACTATTGTTAAAATACTCCCATAGAGAACTGCTCTCTATCTAAAACTGTAAATGAACTTTATAAATAAGCATAAAATCCAAAATCTAAAATTATTTATTTTACTGAATACGCGTTCTGAACAATTTAAGTATCTGAAAACTGAAAACCGTTGATAATCCCAAGCACTTGAGATTTGCACCACTTTGCAGATTATCTGAAAACCTTTCTCAACCTCTCCGAACTATCAAGCGGCATCACACTTTCCAAGATTCAACAAAAATCGGTTCTAAAGCAATTATCTATTGCTTTAAAACAGTGTTTATCAACCGCTGGTACGATCTTGAAAAAATTATTAGTATAAATTTTGCAATTTTTTGTACCAGTTTCCGAAGACACATTTGCAAAATTTCCAACAGTTTCCGAGGACAAACTTGAAAAATTTCCCACGTTTTCCGAGTACAAAGTTAGAAAATTTGTAACTATTTTCGAGGACAGGATAACTTCAATATTTTTCCGACAAAAAATTTTCAAAACTTTCTACATTTTCCAATGCAAAATTATTTTTTTTTAAAAAAATCCAAATTACCATTAGTAAATTTTACAAAATATAGACTATTTTCCTATGTCAATTTTCTAAAATCGTGAATAACATTAGCTAGTCAGTGTGGACATTGTCTTGGCCTGAGAAATTTGATTATCAGCCTAGAATTGTCAGGGAAGTGGAATATGTAATTTTTGGGGGAACCGAAACCCTGATAATGGTTTGTATTCCTACCTTAGCTATCCGTGACACATTTCTGCTATTTTCACCGGTTCGCAGGCGTAAAAAGGTTGTAAAACACTGCTTTAGAACACTTTACAGTCCTTACGCGGGGAATACAGATCACCCTGTACTTTCCCGCAGCATTGCGGCGCCCCTTAACGTAGGGCAATCATGCACGGCTCAAGTGTATTGCCTGTTTGCGCCCATTTAGGAGGCAAATACTAATAATTGGGGAAACCGAAAGACTGATAATGATTTGTATTTCTACCTTAACGGTCTTCGAAATATGTTTACTATTTTCACCAGTCATCAGGATAAAAATATTTGGAATTACTGTTTTAGAACACCTTACTGTCCTTACGCGGGGAACACAGGTCACTCTGTACTTCCCCGCAGCATTGCGGCGCCCCTCGAAGTAGGGCAATCATGCACGGCTCAAGTGTATTGCCTGTTTGCGCCTATCTAAGGGGCAAATAGCAATCATAAACCCAGGCAACGGCACTTTCATTGAGTTTCTACGTTGACTTTCGCACGTAGCTGCCTCATTTGCAAGACACGGTGCGTCAAGCAGCGTCTCCTAATGGGGCTTTAATAAGGAAATACCAACAGCTCCATAATGATGTCATTGGAGAGAACGGCGTCATTACAAGCAATAATTCGCTAAGTCCAAAACACGAGGGAGAAAAAAATGTTTACGAATACGCGGGGATTTGGCTACAAAAAAGCACTCCGAAGCTCATATTCAAACTCCCCGAGCCCATTTCCTGCATTAAAACTGGATGATTCCAGCGTGCGATCAGCTATGGAAGGGCTATTATGGAGCGATTCCTGCGAGAATTTCCGAAAACATGCAGGATACTAAAAATAAAGCGAGGTTTTTCACCTCTTGCAGCCCGATCGACAATGGCGCACGAAAAGGCTACTTTTTTACTTATTCATCTAGAATTTGCCGTGGAAATGCCACAGAAACCTGATAAGAAGTAAAAACGGTATGGAAACGAAGCAGCTGGCGTGGGTCAAAGGACGAGACGAGTGCAATTCCCCAGGTTATAAATGAATAACAGTCCAAAATAAGTGCCTCGAAAAACAAAACGTGGTTTGCAGAAGCGCAGTGTGTTCAGCGAAACTCCGCATCAGCTGCATTTAATAGGGAGTGTTTATCAGGAGCCAACTGCGCATGCGTTAGACATGTGCGAGTATCGGAACAATGCTGAAAAAGTCAATTTTACCAGGTTTTCCTAACGTGTATTTGATTCTTGTTTGTTGTTCACTGGCAAGAAGCTATTAGTTGGTCACACTGATTGCCAATTGAAAAACAGTGGCTTCGCGGCACTACCTCTAAACTATAAATGTTAAGTGAAATAGGCAACATGTGTTGTGACATGTTTCCAAGTCATCACATTTACAATGCATACCAGAAGTTTAAAAGAAGTCGATATGTTTCAATAAGTTCGATGTCTCTAAAGCCTCGTGAACGTCCACACTGCAAGAAACATGGAGGAACTTTTTGTTGCAACTGCTGCCAATTGTTGGCCTCAATTGATGTTGCCAAAATTGTTTTACATACTGTAAACTGTTACCAAAATTGTTTTATATACATGTACAATGTTACCAAAATGGTTTTACATATAATTTTATGAAATTGTTTTACATAAATTGTTACCAAAATTGTTTGATATAAATTGTTGCCACAATTGTTTAAAAACATGACCGTTTGTTGACAAAATTGTTTAAAAACATGTACGTTTGTTTCCAGAAAAACTGGAAACCTATTAGCAACATAAATTGCATCTATGTTTCCTCCAGCTTAAAGGAATGTTCAAATGCAATGTTCAATGCATAAAACTTGTAGAACATTTCAGCTTCATGTTTTTTAACAACTTCATCTGTAATCGTTTCAGATATCATTAAAACATTTTAAAGCTTTCCATACGTGTACTTCAGGACATGCCCATGTGATTAAAATCGCAGGCCAATATCCACAAGCCACTTGTATAATTTTTAAACATATCTGAGATTATGGAAAGCTACAAACTTCATGCAATAATTCACTAGAGTTCGACAATGCAACCAAACTTTCAATTAATCTTAACTGTAAGATTGGTGCATCTAGGCGTTAAATATGACCTCTAGCTTTACACTTAGACAATTGTATCCATATAAAAATTGTATGTATATTAATTTTATCCATTATACAACATGAGGCTCCATGTTCAACGCGCACTGGATAAATCATATTTGGTCGTTTGGTGTTGAATAATTTGTACTTAAAGACTATGCATGATATAAAGCAAGTAACAGCAATTCATTATGTTTTGCTCATGATTGATGCATATCTGCATAACTTTTCTAAAAAAGCCCCACTATTATGCTCATTTTTTACTGAACAACGCCTAATTACGGACTGGAAAATACTAATATTTTTTTACAAACGTTCGCTAATTAGTGTTTGGTGTTTTTGTTCAACAATTCTTTCCGATTTTTTATCAAGCTATTGTATTGCACGGAGGAATCGCATCCAAGAATACCTATGAGCTCAATGCAAGGTTTTTCTGAGCCTCTTTTTGCGCCAAATTTCCCCATTGAGTTAAACCACACAAGGCGAACAAACGCCCCAGATTAAAACTTAATGTGTAGTTTCTATAGTAACTTTCCCAGAGGAATCCGTCTACGTCTAATAAATTTCTTCATATTTCCACCGATTCGTAGAAAGGTGTTTTTCCTTAATGGCAAATCCTTGTAATTTTGCTAATAGAAAGAAAACGAGAAACAGTCTCATAAAATATCGTATGAAATAAAACAAGTGCACTCCAAGAGTGCAGTGCTGCAAAATTGAAACTCCGATTGAAATTAAACCGAATTTAACAGGAATGTATTAAGTAGGCATTAAGTAGACATTTCCAAATTCTTAAAACCGGACTAAAGTTCCTCAGATTGGTTGGGGTGGGAGGCAACTTAGCGCAAGGCTGCTAGGGGGAAAAGAATTCAAATCGACACCCCTTATGCCTAAAGATTCATAATTTTGTACGATTGTTTTTTTATTATAAAATAAATGCTCCAAATTTAATAGTTTTATTATTAAAATGTACTTATTATATCATTGTTGGCAGATGTTATATGACATGGGGGAAGGGACTAATTAAATAATTGCATGAGAGAGGGGTATGACGAAATTTTTACTCAAAATGGGGGCATAGCCCAAAAACGTTTAGGAAACACTGTGTGAAATCCTCGGAATTAAAATTGAACGAACTACAAACACAACTATACACTTAAGCAGAATTACGCGAACATTTCCAAGATTTTTGGTGAATTCTTTTCTACTTGCTGATAGAGATCTACATGTAGTTAGATGCTGTACTCAAATCTCATTTAACATTGGTCGGGTGGTAAGTTCTGCAGCTGATATGTTGCAATATATTGCTACGATTTTTGACAGAAACATGTAAATTGGGTTGGATTTTCGTTGATTATAAATATAGGAAATGGATGCATGGTACAGCGTTTAATCAGTCAATTCGTAGATCAATGAACAATACAATGTACATGCATATTGCACAATGTCCAGCCAGACAGTATTCAATCCTTACGACCGGAACTATTATACATGTAGGCTACAGTAGAAATCCCTATAGTTCTACCACAAAACGACAACCACCAGATTAATCGGTAGTTTTCGTCTGTTTCAGATAAAATTAATAACATTGCGAATTTAATGAAAAGCCCGTTTCCATGAACGCATTATTTAATTATGCAACAAATTCATTATGTCGCGACCTAATATAATGACAGGGTCAACATTCAAATTGGAATTTCTGATTTAAACTTCATTGAAATGCGGCGCTCGTGCCATTGTTGGGTCAAACAACAAGTTCCCAGTGGGTCAATTGTTTCGCTATTCACCCTTCACAAGTGCTAGCAGGTCAAAAGACCCTCCCCCTCCCTCCCCTCAACATAATGATGGGGGAGATGGGGGGGGGGGACACTTGGGGTCATCACGATATTAATTTTCAACAGCTGGGGCGCAATTGTTTCCTTCGTGCGCCCTACATCCATTTCGGCCCATTTAATCCTCGATTAGGATGGACACTCGATGACCCATGCTCCTCGCCAATGATGGAGTGAGCCGACAGCTCCGTGCTGATTAACAGACCCCGAACATGCGAAAATGACATGAACGGTCGTTGGACGTGCTCTCTGGAAGGTCATCAGGTCGCGCTTGAACGGCGACGGCCATTTTAATTGGGACGTCCCCTCGCCATTCCGGTCTTCAATTAATACCTGACCTGATTTCGATGCTCTCCTGCACTGCTAAGTGTGATCTGCTGAATTATGTCCATAATACAGCCCAAGATATCCTGTAGGAGCTGTTGCAGAACTTGCAGCGATTATTTGCGAGCAGTATCAGTTCAAAAAGCCTTCACACACGAGGCAAATTATATCCGGAAATAAATTGCTTGACATTGCATACAACTGATTTCAACTGAAAATAATTCCGGTTGCTGCCCACATGGAGCAATGAATTTTCGAATATATCCTTAGAGTATAATATGACAGCCCTGTTTAAACTTGACACCACTGCTTATTCCAATGTCTTTCCTGATTGGCTAGTCATCAGAAAGAAACTTTTGTGCTAGACTGTAAAACAAATGACGTCAGTTGGTTTCCAGAAATTAGTAGCTCAGAATAAGATAATTTTCTATATGGAAATAATATTTGCGAAAGGATAGTTGATTTGTAATCGTATTTCTGGAAATTAAAAGTCATGTTCAAAATATTGTTTTATTGGTTGAAAATTATGAGAAATCAAATGTTTTAATTTTTTTTGGTTGGTTGGTTGGTGGGTGAGTATATATTATGGACGCAATGCTTATAAGGCAAAACCTTTGTTAGTAAAATGCTTGGAAATAAAAGCTTAGCTTTTCGGACACGCCTAAACTTGCCTGAAGTTCGGCGACAAATTGCCAATAGAACTACAAGTGAGCTAATAAATTTTCGCAGTGATTATAATCTTCTTGAATTAAAATCAAGGTGGTGCTGCATATTACACAGAATTTACAGTGTTTTACCATAGATTACCATGATTTACCATTATTATAATTTTTATTATAATAATCAAGCAATTAGAAGTCAACTTTTCCAAGTCAAAATTTCATTATTTTTCACTTGATTTTTTTTTCAGGCAAGACATGGTCTTTGCATCATTCAGAATAACCATCTCCCTGATCAATATTCTTGATATCATATGCAATTTTCTTTTCAGAAAAAAAAATTGCCAACCAAGTATTGTTTTCTTTTGTTGCATTACATATTTAGTACCCATGTGGCAAAAACCATTAGTTTTCATGAGACAACATTTGAATTTTCTGCAATCAAATATATTTATTTAAATCAGCTGCCAGAGGCAATTAATGCATCGCAAAGGACACATTTTTCTTAAATTGTACGGAAAAACACATATCTTGTGAAAAATAGGACGGCGGTCAAAGACATCCTTCTTAATTAAACCTTTCAATATTATGTAGTTATTAAGTTACGTTTTGTTAGTTTTACTATTTATAGAACTTGCATGGCAGAAATGTCACAATATTGCAACCCTAACACCAGAGGGGGTACGTATATTTCAAATGCGTGCCGCAACTGATTGACATTTTATTCGTTCTTTACCATTATTGCTTCGATTTTTTCACATCTGTCTTGTCATGTTGTATCCGAATGGGAATACGAAAAAAAAAATAAACTCAGAAATCCAATAAGATGAGAGTGCCATGCATCATTATTGGCATATTCAACAGCTCGTAACGACAGCATAGAACAACTAAAACAAGAATTCTGTAGAGAAAACAAAGGATTTAGAGACGATGGGAGAATGAATCAGTTAGCTGTTGTTTTGCTCTTGTACTAGGGAAAAAAACAAACTTAACCAACTTTTTTATGGTCTGCTACCGGCTTTAGTTAACTAAATACCATATAGTCTATTTCCGATAGAAGGTTTTCAGGTTTATCGAACACAATACATATACGTTGTACTCAAGCTGATCCGTACTGAGCCTCATTAGCTGTAAACAAAACGGTGACATTTATAGGGTAATATATTGTTCCTTTTTTTCTAAACTAAGATAAACACGAACATCCCTTTATAGAGTGCATTGAATTCTTCCTATTTTCACAACCGATTGGCGAGGAAAGAAGAATGAACTTAACTGCAGCGAAACAGCTGAAATTAATAGTCACGATATGTACTTTTATTGTTCATAAACGCAAAAGCATAAATTTCGATATCTGGGCTCTTGCTTGCGGTTAGACGCAAATAGAAATGGAGCGAGTTAGTTTCTTGCATCGAGAAACCAAGTGCTAAGACAAAGTGGCAAATGCAAGACATTTCGGATTGAAATGCTTTGAAAACTTGCATTTCCAATATTAAATTTGACGTTTTTTATTTTGTTTTAAACATTTGATTACATGGTGCGACGAACAACAAACAATTTTGAGTTTAGGCTAACTACACTTTAAGAAAAAATTGCAAATAAAGGTGTTTAAACTGTCATATACTTCACCTTTTTGTTGGTGCTATGGGAAACCTTTCCTGGATTTGTAATGTTTCCAGTAACACATTTGCAACAGTTTAAGCACCTTTTTTTATAATGCATTTTATTACGACATGACGTTTGGCTCCATATTTGCGCCTTTGCGCCGTTAAAAATCATTTCAAACTAAACATGCATATAAAAGAAATAATATTACGTTATAAGACGATGGGAAAAGATATTCTAATTGATAAAATAAGTATAATAATTTTTTTGGAAATATATATATATATATATACATGTATATAGAGTGTATATACTGAATTTGACTGAGCCTACCATTTAGTTATTACGTTAAAACTGACATGTTTCAAAGTAATGTAATTAACTTCTTTTAAATGCATTTTTCGTGTGGAATAATTTTTCAGCTCTTGAAAAAGCTCCTTAAGGAGCAAAACGTCGTATGGTAAGAAAATATTTGGCTGAGATTTACATAGCCTACTTTGTGTAAATTTTTTTGTTGAAAATTTTCATAAAAGTAACATATAATGAAGCCTTATTAAATGAAACGTGAGTGCAGTACAATAACCTGATCTTGTTTCGATCAAATCTCGTTATTGATATGTAAATTCAACTTCCACTTAAAGGAGAAGATCAAATTTGACAAATTCGTTATTATTTTCATTCTAATCCGAGCAGTCCTGGACGACCCTCGGCGACTTCATATGCCATCTTTCTACATATTTTCCTGTCGGGCATATTTTTTTTCAGAAGCTTGATGTCAATGTTAATATCATTTTTGACGTATTCAAATATTAGTTAGGAAAGAGATATTCTTTTAAAATGCTGGATGTCAGGTTTACTTATTCCGTCAAATGAGCTTTCGTTGAAGTCATAGTAACTCAATTTCTTTCAACAAAAAATCTATACTACGGGATTTTGGGATGGACATTTTCCATATTTTTTAAGCAAAACTCATATTTCCACAGAAAGTTACCTGGCCTAACTTCCGAGTAAAAACATTTATCTCATCGGCATCTGCGTTTTTGTCTGAAATTTCATCGGGATTTCCCGTTTTTGGTAAGAAATAATAATCAGAACTGTGTCCAAATTGAGCCTACAAACCTTGTATAAATAATTCAAATATATATTTTGACGATGATACTTGAATGTGGCACAATTAATAAAGTACAGCAAATTATTTGAATTTGCAGCAACTCTTAAGCTGTTCATACATGTCCAGAGAATGTGAAGGAAATTGGCTTCACAACACTGGTTCGCCCTATGTTGGAGTACTGTGCTCCTATTTGGAA